>MU763264.1:0-44206 GCA_026770625.1 Nicotiana glauca | reverse complement strand
ACCAAAATTATTCCGGAATGACTTCAAATTTTGCACACAAGTCACATTCGATATTACAGACCTTCCTCAACTTTCAAAATCGCATTCCGACCCCGATATCAAGATTTCCACTTCCAATCGAATTTTCTCAAAAACCTTCAAATTTCTATATTTAGCCAAATGACTTCAAAATGACCTCCGAGCATCCGAATTCATTTCCGATCGCGCTCCCAATTCTAGAATCACCATACGGAGCTAATGCACTTTCGGAATTCCATTCCGACCGTCAGATCAAATTCTCACCTATCGACCGGATTCTTCCAAAATTCCAGCTTCACCAAGCCTAGTTAACTTTCCCTCCAGACCTCCGAATTCACTTCCGTTTTCACTCCTAAGTCACAAATCATCCCCCAAAAACTAGTCAAGCGATCGGAAATCCGTTCCGAGCCCTCTAACTCATAAGCCAATGTCGGATTGACTTTTCCAACTTAAGCTTTTCTTAAAGAGACTATTTTTCTCATTTCTATCCAATTTCCACCCAAACCACTTCAAACTCACCAAACACGCATATTAACATACGGGGAAATATATAACGGGGATAACGGGGCTGAAATACAATAAATGAGGGGTCGGGTCATTACACCATATAACAGACCCAACCATGTCACAAGAACACAATAATAGGAACTTCTAAGTAGAAAATATGCAACTAGCAACCATGGACAAGGATACATATGTGGGTCACAATAAAAAAAACTAAGTGGAAAGCACGTGAGTAACAACAAAAATTGGAAAACAGGAAATATTAACTTCAATTAACTAGCATGTTAGAGACCTAAGTACAAATATAACAATTAGGAGAAAAACACATGTTATTTATAAATTAACAAGTAAGGGCATGAATGGCTAGATTAGTGAAAGGCTTATAGTGAAGTGCAACATAATAGATACAACATATGATATAAAAGCATAAATAGATCTGGTAATTGTAAGTTAAGCAAGTAAAAGATATGTACAGTGCAAACAATCGAGATAAAGGTCAAGTACAGGACAATAACAACAAGTCACCCTAAACCATATACACGAGAAACAATTATCACATCAGAATGCATGTCCCTCGTCTTCACCTGCACGAAAACACCCTTTGTGCCATGACCTCACCATAACATACAAACATAACAATACAAATGAAATGACACATCATTACCCTTCGTGGTTTTGCTCTCAAATGATATGGCTCGACATCACCCTTCATGCTTTTACTCTCAATAATGTGGCACGACATCACCCTTCGTGCTTTTACTCTCAATAATATGGCACGACATCATCCTTCATGCTTTTACTCTCAATAATATGGCACGACATCACCCTACATGCTTTTACTCTCAATGATATGGCACGGAATTACCATTCATGATTTACGCTCTTTCTTTCCAAGCATATGAATATGAATGAAAAATAAGGCAGGAAACACAAAGAATATCAAGGAGAGTGCTTAAATGGATATTCCAAACACATTCCAAATCACAACATTCCAAGTCAACAATGGTTCAATAACCCTCAAGAACCGTATTATTCAAATACTTCCATGAATCTTATAAATGAACCACAACACAAGTATAGAGCCTAGCATCTCAAGAAATTTAGTTGTAGTAATGTAGTAATGATTTTGCATAGAGATGATCGAATTAGACACATCAATGTATTCTTACAATTTCCATCAAGTTTGATCAAGTTATAACAAACTAAGTCCTGATATCTATCATTTAATATTATGTCCTTAGTATTTAAGAGTCAAACAAGGCATTAAGCAAAATGTTACAAAATTCTACAAACACAAATATAACCTAATCCACCCCGAGCATGATTAACCCTGGCACATACATATACACTCATCACCTAATATATGTATCACCCCCGCATGTAGCAAATAATGACAAATAGGAGGAAAATTTCCTCAACAAAACTAGGCAAAATATTTACCTCGATCCGACTAACTCCACACTCAACTTAGCCTTTCCCTCTACGAATTTGCCTCCGCTCGACTCAATCTAGCCAATGACGACTTGAATACACTACACGATGCAATAGAAAATAATTTTGATTAATAAAGATATGAATTTTATTAGATTTCTAAAAAGTCAACAAAAGTCAAACCCCGATCCCGCCTGGTCAAAACCCTGGTCCGAAGGTAGGTCTTGACTACCGAAGCTCTACGAGTCAAAATAAGTGTTTTGTTTTCAAATTTGAGTATTATTCAACTCCTAAATCTCAAAATTTTATTTTTCAAAACTTTGACAAAATCCCCAAAGTTTTCCCATGAATTTGATGTTAAATCTTGTATAAAATCATGAAATATAGTAGGAAATTGATTAAAGATACTTACCCAATGATTTGGTGTACGGACCCAATCGGTCATTTCATGAGTTACCACTCTATTTCCCCTATTTTCTACTTCTTTATGTGTTGTTCAGCTACGTTTCATCGTATCGCTTTGGTTGGTTTGAGTTCGGAGTGCTTTAGTAGAGAAATGAGACACTTAGTCTCTTTTTGGGAAGCTTTAGTTGGAAAAGTCAATCGGAAGTTGACTTGTGAGTAAATGATCTCAGAACTTGGTTTTCATGGTTCGAATATGTCACGACCCCAATTCGCCCTCCGTGAACTGTCGTGACGGCACCTAATCTCTACGACTAGGTAAGCCTAACAAGTAAGCAAAACAAATCGAAGCTTGCAAAAGTATAAATCAAAAACCAAAATAACTAAAAGGAACGGTATATATAATGTCGCTCAGCATATACATCACAATATCTCAACTTCTACATCACTGTCCCAAAACTCGGAAACTCACGGGAACACAAGCTAAAAGAAATATAGTAAAATGCTCTAACTCCGAAATGTCTACATAAACAGTATGATAGAAGGGCTAATACTACATAATAGAATAAAGATGGAGACTCTTCGGTTTGCGGACATAGCAGATGTACCTTGACGTCTACAAAACCTCTCCCTGCTTCACGGATGGTAAGCCTGTGCAGAAGTACCTGGATCTGCATATGAAAAACATGCGTAGAAAAGGCATGAGTCACAATGATACTCAGTAAGTGCCAAGCCAAACCTCGGTCGGGTGGTGACGAAGAAGGTCAGGGCCCTACTGAGGTCAAATAAAATATACTCCCTCCTTTCCAATTTATGTGAACCTATTTAACTGGGTATAGAGTTTAAGAAAAAAATGAAGACTTTTAGTATTTGTGGTCCTAAAAAAGTCCAAATGGCGCCCAGAGTATTTGTGTGGTTATAAAAGCTTCTCATTAAGGGTAGAGTTGTAACTTTAAGCTAAATTGTTACCAAATTTAGAAAGGGTTCATTCTTTTTGGAACAGACCAAAAAGGAAATAGGTTCACATAAACTGGAACAGAGGGAGTAAGATTTAATAGGGTAGAGAAAGCATTATAATTAGTATAACAAAGGAATAAGGCAGCTCATACAAGGCAACAACAAATATATAAAAAGGACGGAGTAAACACGGAAGTAAGAACAACTCAATACCAATAGTAACAACGAGGATCTCCCAGGATACCATCCTGTAGTCCCTTTTACAAATGTCTAGTGGATCTCCTGGGATACCGTCCCGTGGTCCAACTATCAATGCGCGGGGATCTACCGAAATCCCGATCCGTAGTCCCAAATGTAAATAACTAGTACTGGGGGAATCTACCGGGTGTATTCCTGTAGTTCTATATAACTATGTGGGGGGATCTACTGGGAATCTAACCCGTAGTCCCAAAGTTAACAAACAAGGGGGGAGGGGAGGAGCTACCGGAATCCCACATCTGTAGTCCCAATGTAAATACACAGCAACAACAAGAAGTATATTTAGAGATGGAATTTCATAGCAAGGCAACACGTAGTTCTAGCCTAACATGCTTCACCTAATGCAATCAAGGCAATTTAAGCAAATTTGTAATTTAAGTCAAATAAACATGCTCTTCTAACTAAGAACAGGCTAAGTTTGACATTATAATAAAGCAGACAAGGAAACATGCTTCACCTCACGCACAAGGCAATTCAATTATCAAATATCATATCCTAAGGGGAAGGTCCCCCAACCAAGGTTAGACAAGCCACTTACCTCGAACCGGCTCAAAATCAACTAGAAACCACGTTCTTGCCACGAGTATCTGACTCCAGACGACCCAAATCTATTTAATTCCATTTCGTAATATTAATAATACTTCAAGAAACTGATTCTACAATTAAAATCTAAGCTAATGCGTGAAATTATGTAAAATAACAAAAATGCCCCTCATGCCAACATCTCAGAATTGGGTGAAATTAACATTTATAGAAACCTCGTACTCTCACGAGTCTAATCATATAAAAATCTCTCAAATCCGATGTCAAAAACCCAATCAAAACTCAATTTCTAGGTCTAAGAACTTTTTTCCCAATTTCTACAAAAGATTCCAAAATTAAAGGATGAATTTGAGTGAAGATTCGTGGAAACTAAAAGTGAGTAAGAATCACTTACCCAAGTTGCCCAGGTGAAAATCCTCTTGAAAATAGTGATCTCCTAAGCTCTCAAGTCCAAAATATGAATTATTGTCTAAACCCTCGATTTTGGGTTTTAAATTCTGCCTAGGTATATTGTACATCGCGATCACGAAAGAAGGCCTACGATCGTGAAGAGTAAAAATGAAGGCTCCAGGAAATAACCTACGCGAACGTGACAGGAAGCACGCGATCATAAAAGAGGAAGAGATGGCGTTACGCGAGCGCGGTTGAAGATACGCGAACACGAAGAAGAAATTGGGCTACTGAGCCACCGCCTCAGTTTCTACTATGCGAACGCTAAGTGGCAGCTAAGAATGCAAAAGAGGAATGGGGGCAGTACTATGCGATCGCGAGTCAAGTGATGCGATTGTGAAGAAGGAATTGGGTCTTCTTCGGAATTACACTATGCGATTGCGAACGGATGGATGCGATCGCGATGAAGAAAAGTGTGCAACACCTAAATCTGAATTTTTGCAGCTTTTTAACAACTCAAAATGACCCATTGAGCATCCGAAACACACCCGAGGTCCCCAGAACCTCAACAAAACCTACAAACATATCCCATAATATTATTCAAACTTGTTCCAACCTTTGGAATGCTATAAACAACATGAAAACACCTACTTTTCATCAAATTCATGTTTAAAAATTCCAAAAACTCTAAAAACACATTTTTGATAAAAAAAAACTCTATCAAATCTTGTCCGAATAACCTGAAACATTGCACGCACATCCCAAATTACATAACGGAACTACTACAACTCTCGAAATTTCCTTTTGACACTCCGATCAAAACCTCAATATGGAACCGGAAACTTCCAAAATTCAACCTTCGGCATTTCAAGCCTAAATTAGCTACGGACCTCCAAAACATATTCCGAACACGCTCCTAACCCCAAAATCACCTTTTACGAAGCTAACAGAACCATCAGATTTCCATTCCGAGGCTTTCTTCACAATGTTTCGACTATGGTCAATTTTCCAATACTTAAGCTGTCATTCAGGCACTAGGTGTCCCAAAACTCTCCGAAAACTCAAAATCGAACATCCTGACAATCACATTAACAGAAGTAAACTTGGGGAAAATAGTTAATAGGGGATCGAGGCATTAATTATTAAGACGACCGGTCGGGTCGTCACATCCTCTAATACTTAAACATTCGTTCGTCCTTGAACAAGCATAGAGACATACCTGAAGTAGTGAAAAGATGAGGGTAACGGTTGCCGTATATCCTACTTGGTCTCCCAGGTTGCCTCCTCGACTGGCTAGCCCTGCCACTGGACCTTTACTGATGAAATGTTCTTTGACCTCAACTTTCTGACTTGCCTGTCCAATATAGCCATTGTCTCTTTAACATAAGATAGATCCAGAGCATCGAAACATAAAATACCCGATGAACCCCTGCAAGGCTGGGAGGTAAGGAAAGCTCATAAGCAACCTACCAAACTCGCCTCAATATCTCAAAAGGGCCAATAAACCTCGGATCAACTCCCCTTTTTTCCCAAATCTCATAATGCCTTTCATAGGCGAAACCCAAAGTAGGACCCCCTCTCCAACCATATAGGAAACATCTCGAACCTTCCGGTTCGCATAGCTCTTTTGTAGGGACTGGGCTGTACGGATCCTATCCTAAATCACCTCAACCTTCTCTAAAGCATCATGAACCAAATCCATGACCAATAATCTAGCCTCACTCGGCTCAAACCAACTCACCGTAGATCTACACCGCCTACCATACAAAGCCTCATACGGTCCCATCGAAATGTTGGACTGATAATTGTTATTGTAAGAAAACTCCGCCAATGGCAAGAACTGATTCCAAAAAGCCTCAAACTCCATAACACACGTACAAAGCATATCCTCAAGAATCTGAATAGTGCGCTCGGACTGTTCGTCCATCTTAGGGTGAAATATTGTGCTCAAGTCCACTCGAGTAGTGCTGTAAAGACCTCCAGAATCACGATGTGAACCGAGTACCTCTATCCGAAATGATGGAAACTGGAATACCATATAGACGAATGATCCCCCGAATATAAATCTCCACCAACCGCTCCAAAGAATAAGTGGTACATACTGAAATGAAATAAGTGGACTTGGTCAGCCGATCCACAATAACCCAAATGGCATCAAAATTCTTCAAAGTCCGTGGGAGTCCAGATACAAAGTCCATGGTGATACGCTCCCACTTCCACTCCGGAATCTCTATTCGCTGAAGCAATCCACTCTGTCTCTGGTGCTCATACTTCACCTGCTGACAATTGAGGCACTGAGCTACAAAATCCACTATATATTTCTTCATCCACCTACACCAATAGTGCTGCCTCAAGTCCTGATACGTCTTTGCGGAACCCAGATGAATAGAATTCCGCAAACTCTGGGCGTCCTCTAAAATCAGCTCCCAAAGCCCATCAACATTGGGTACACAAACCTGACCTTTGCATCCTCAATACTCCGTCCTCGCCAATGGTCACATCTCTAGCATCACCTTGTTGAACCTTGTCCTCTAGGACAAGAAAATGAGGGTCATCATACTACCTCTCTATGATACGATCAAATAAGGAAGATCGAGAAACCACGCAAACTAGAACCCAACTGGGCTCCGAAAGATCCAATCTCACAAACTGGCTGGCTAAGGCCTGCACATCCATCGCCATAGGCTTCTCCGATGCTGGTAAATATGCCAAACTCCCCAAACTCTCCGCCCGACGACTCAAGGCATCAACCACTACATTAGCCTTGCCCGAGTGATATAAAATAGTGATGTTATAATCCTTCAACAACTTTAACCACCTCCTTTGGCGCAAATTTAGATCCTTCTGCTTGAACAAATACTGCAAGCTCTGATGGACAGTATAAATCTCACAGGGCACACCGTATAGATAATGGCACCAAATCTTCAGGGCGTCAACAATGACAGTTAGCTCAAGATCATGGACAGGATAATTCTTCTCATGTATCTTCAATTGTCTAGATACGTGGGCAATCACCCTACCGTCCTATATCAATACCACTCCAAGGCCAACTCTCGATGCGTCAAAATAGACAGTATAAGACCTTAAACTTGTAGGCAATATCAAAACTGGGGCCGTAGTCAAACGTGTCTTGAGCTTATGAAAGCTCGCCTCACACTCTTTCATCCACTGGAATGGAGCACCCTTCTAGGTCAATCTAGTCATAGGGGTTGCGATCGATGAAAAACCCTCCATAAAACAACGGTAGTAACCCGCCAAGCTAAGGAAACTACGGATCTCTATAGCTGAGGATTGTTTGGGCCAACTCTGCACTGCCTCTAACTTCTTTGGATCCACCCGAATACCCTCACTCGATACTATGTGGCCTAAGAATGCCACAGAATCCAACCAAAACTCACATTTTGAAAACTTTGCATATAATTTCTTTTCCCTCAGAGCCTGAAGCACTGTCCTCAGGTGCTGCTCATGATCTTCCCGACTCTGGGAATACCAGAATGACATCAATAAAGACAATGATAAAAGAATCAAGATATGGCCGGAATACACTATGCATCAAATGCATAAAAACTGCTGGGGCATTGGTCAGCCCAAATGACATAACAAGAAACTCGTAATGACCATACCGAGTCCTGAAAGCAGTATTCAGGATATCTGGCTCCCGAATCTTTAACTGATGGTAACATGAGTGCGAATCAATCTTAGAAAACACCCGTGCGCCCTGAAGCTGGTCAAATAGATCATCTATACGAGGTAAAGGATAACGGTTCTTTACTATAACCTTGTTTAATTGGCAATAATCGATACAAATACGCATAGAACCATCATTTTCTTCACAAACAAGACAGGAGCACCCCAAGGTGAAACACTGGGCTGAATAAAACCTTTATCAAGCAATTCCTATAACTGATCCTTCAACTCGTTCAACTCAGGAGGATCTATACGATACGGAGGAATAGAAATGGGCCGAGTACCTGGCAATAGATCAATGCCAAAATCAATAGCTCTATCAGGTGGCATGCCCGGAAGATCAACTGGGAACACATCGATAAAATACCATACTGCTAGGACTGAATCAACTGAAAGGGTATCTATACTGACATCTCTCACATAAGCTAAATATGCATGACACCCCTTCTCAACCATATGCTGATCTTTAAGGAAAGAAATAACTCTACTAGGGGTATGATCTAAGGTACCCCTCCATTCAACACGCGATACACCTGGTATAGCCAGCGTTACGATTTTGGCGTGACAATCATGAATAGCATAATGGGGCGACAACCAGTCCATGCCCAAGATAATATCGAAATCAACCACGCTGAGTAACAATAAATCAGCTCTGGTCTCAAAACCATGGAGAGTACCCAAACACGACCGGTAAATGCGGTCCATAACAAGTGAATCTCCCATAGGAGTAAAAACATAAACAAGGAAATTCAAAGAATCCCAAGGTACACCCAAATTTGGAGAAAATTAAGGAGACACATAAGAGTAAGTAGAGCCTGGATCGAATAGAACCGGTGCATCTCGGTGGCAAACCACTATAAAACCTGTGATGATAGAATTGGAGGCAACAACCTTGGTACGGGCAGGCATGGCATAGTATATGGTCTGGCCTCCCCCTCAAGGGTCACCTCTACCTCCCCGACCTCCACCTCTAGCTGGCTGAGTAGGTAGGGTAGCAACTAGAGCTAGAACCATGGCCCGAGAACTCCATAGGGCACACTGTGGCTGAGAAGTCTGTGGAGGTGCACCCCTCCCAATTCTGGGGCAATCTCTCACCATATGGCTTATGTTACCACACTCAAAACAAGCTCTGGGAGGACGTGGTGGCTGTGACTAGCTAGGGCCAGATCTGCTGGACTGACCTCTGAAGGAACCTTGCGCAGGAGGCGCGCTAGAAACCGGAGGTGCATAATAAGGTTCCTGAGGCCTAGGAGGAGTTGGAGCACTACTGGCTGTTGGAAGAGATGAATGAATGGGGCGACTCATATAGCCCTTACCATGACGGCCTGTAACTGGGGTACAGGTGCTAGAATAATGGCCCGACTCTTGAGACCTCTTGGGCTCCCTCTCCTCTCTCTCCCTAGCATGCATACCCTTAAACCTCCTAGTAATGCTCACCACCTGCTGATAAGAAATATCCATCTCCAACTCACGAGCCATGCGAGATCTGATGTTGGGAATAAACCCCTCAATAAACCGGTGAACCCTCTCGCGAACAGTAGCAACCAAGGCTGGTGCATGCCTAGCCAAACTGGTGTAACAGGCCACATACTCTGAAATAGTCATAGCACGCTGGCGCAAATGCTCAATCTCTGCGCGCCATACGTCCCTGAGGCTCTAAGGAATATACTCTCTCAGGAACAACTCTAAAAATTGATCCCAAGTCAGTGAAGTATCCTCATCTTGACTATCTAACTCATAGGTACGCCACCACTCATAGGCGGCCCCTCGAAGCTGGAAGGTAGTGAAAGAAACCTAGCTAGATCCTGAAACACCCATTGTACGGAGAATGCGATAGCACTCATCAAGAAATTCCAGAGTATCCTCTGATGCTAGACCACTGAATATAGGAGTCTAGTACTTCTTGAACCTCTCAAGCCTCAGCTGCTTATCCTCGAAAGTCGCTGCCCTGTTCTCGGGATGAACGGGCACTGCAGGCAGTACAAGAATAATCTCGGGAACCTGCTCAACATGCCCTCACTGCTCAGGAGTGCGGGCGGCGGGAGTCTGTGCTCCTCTCCTGGCCTGGGATATGGTTGCAGCAAGAGAAAGCAAACCGGGAGCAAGCTCCACCGCCCGTTAGACCAAGAGTGTACGAGTCCCATGTGCTGTTTCATTCAAGGGAGATTCCCTACCTTGATCAGTTGCCAAGTATGTCGGATGTGGATGCCCTCACAATGGATCTTGACAAAATTCGGACACCAATATGGGATGAATCTAGAGTAATGATGCTGTCAAATGGCATGTTTTTTGCTGATAAAGTGCGCATAATTCCAAAATTACCCAATTTTCATGCCAGTTTCTTCATCGCGTTCGCGGTCAAGCCTTAGCGTTCGCGAAGGTTTAGCTTTCCTGCTCCTTCACGTTCACTTTGTACCTTTGCGTTCACAAAGAGTAAATAACTGGCAGGCTTCATTTTGTCCATTTTAACACTTTTTTGACTTGTTTTCACTTGGTTTTTTCCACATTACTTCCAAAATAACATACAACCTGTAAAATAGAAGTAAATGACATTAAACACACAATTTTATCACTCAGTCATAGCAAAAATATAGGTTTAACAATAAGATAAGTTGGTAAAATAACAACTTATCAAATCTAACCCGTAGTCCTAAAGTAAACAAACAAGGGTGGAGGGGGAGAGCTATCGGAATCCCACATCCGTAGTCACAATGTAAATACACAACAACAATAAGAAGATATTCAAAGATGGAATTTCATAGCAAGTCAACAAGTAGTTCTAGCCTAACATGCTTCACCTAATGAAATCAAGGCAATTTAAGCAAATAGGCAATTTAAGTCAACTAAACATGCTCTTCTAACTAGCAATAGGCTATGTTTGCAATTACAATAAAGCAGACAAGGAAACATGCTAAGGAATACTTTAAGAAAAACCAGATTTTCAATAATTTGCACGAGTACGCGCTCTTCACCTCACGCACAACGCAATTCAATTATCAAATATCATATCCTAAGGAGAAGGTCCCCACACAAGGTTAGACAAGCCACTTACCTCGAACCAGCTCAAAATCAACTAGAAACCACATTCTTGCCAAGAGTATCCGACTCCAAATTACCCAAATCTATTCAATTCCATTTCATAATATAAATAATACTTCAAGAAACTGATTCTACAATTAAATTTTAAGCTAATACGCGAAATTATGTAATATGACCAACATGCCCCTCAGGACAACGTTTCGGAATCAAGTGAAATTAACATTTTCAGAAACCTCGTACTCTTATGAGTCTAATCATATAAAAATATCTCAAAGCGGATGTCAAAAACCCAATCAAAACTCAATTTCTAGGTCTAAGAACTTTTCCCCCAATTTCTACCAAAATTCCAAAATTAAAGGATGAATTTAAGTGAAGATTCTTGGAAATTAGTCTAAACCAAGTAAGAATCACTTACCCAAGCTGCCTAGGTGAAAATACTCTAAAAAATCGTGATCTCATGAGCTCCCTAGTCCAAAATATGAATTATGGTCTAAATCCTCAATTTTGGGTTTTAAATTTTGCCCAGGTATATTGTACATCGCGATCGCGAAATAAGGCCTGCAATTGCGAAGAGTAAAAATGAAGGCTTCAGGAAATGGCCTACGTGAACGAGATAGGAAGTACGCGATCGTGAAAGAGGAAGAGATGGCCTTATGCGATCGCAGTTGAAGACATGCGAACGCGAAGAAGAAATTAGGCTACTGAGCCACCGACTCAGTTTCTACTACATGAACGCGAAGGGGCAGCTGTGAACGCAAAAGAGGAATGGGGCAGTACTATGCGATCACTATTCAAGTGATGTGATCGTGAAGAAGGAATTGGGTCCCCTTCGGAATTACACTATGCGATCACAATGAAGAAAAGTCTGCAACACCTGAACCTGAATTTCTGCAACTTTTTAACAACTCAAAATGGCCCGTTGATCATCCGAAAGATACCCGAGGCCCCCTGCACCTCAACCAAACCTACGAACATATTCCATAATATCATTCAAACTTGTTCCAACCTTCGAAACGCTATAAACAACATCAAAATACCTACTTTTCATCAAATTCAAGTCTAAATATTCCCCAAACTCTAAAAACATATTTTTGGTAAAAACGTCTATCAAATCTCGTCCGAATGACCTAAAACTTTGCACGCATATCCCAAATTACATAATGGAACTACTGTAGCTCTCGGAATCCCATTCTAACCCTCGAATCAAAACCTCACTGTCGAACCGATGTTTTGGCATTTTCCAATTGGTAGTGGAGATTTTGATATCAGAGTCGGAATAGAATTATAGAAATTGGAGTAGGTTCGTTGTGTCATTTTTTACGTGTGTGAAAAATTTCAGGTCATTCGGATGAGTTTTGATAAGTTTATTGATGGATTGCGAAATTTGAAAGTAATGGAATCCTTAGGCTTGAATCCGAGGGTGAGTTGGTGTTTTGATGTTGTTTTGAGTATTCCGAAGGTTGGAATAAGTTTGAATAGTGATATGAGACTTGTTCGTATTTTTGATGAGGTTCCGGGGGCCTCGGGATGGTTTCGGATGGTTATCGAAAAGTTTGGAAATTTGAGAATGCAGTTGAACCTGTTGGTTCTATCATAACCGCACATGAAAAGTGGGGACCATAGGTGCAATACTGTAGAAGCAAAGGAAAGACCCCAGGTGCAGCCAAAGCTGAGAAGAGTAGCAACCACATGTGCGGAAGGTGGAGCGCACATGTGAGATCGTATGTGCGGTAAGGTGACCGCAAAAGCGGTTCTAGGGGATTAAGTTGAAGTCACAAATGTGGTGGCCTGGACCGCAAAAGCAGTCCGCAGATATGGGAAAATAAGCCGCAGGTGCGAGATGCCTGGGCAGAAAGTATCTTTGGGTTATTTCCCACCATTTCTGTTCGGAGTTAGAGATATTTTGGAGGGTTTTAAAGAGGTAATAAAGGGGGTTTTCAGTGAGGTAAGTTTCTTGAACCTAAAACTTGATTCTATGGTGATTTTTCAGTTGTTAAAGCATGAAATTTGTGGGATTTAAGGGTGAAAATTTGAGGAATTAGGGCTTGAGATTGGAGAGTTTTCATTGGGAATTTGAGGGGCCATTTGATGTCTGATTTTGAGTTCTTGGTATGTATAGACTCGTAGGAGGATAAGGATTCTAGTGATGTGATTTTTATTAAATTTTGAGACGTGGGCCCGTGGCTCGGGTTTGGCCAATTTCGTTATTTTTGAGTTAATTTGATAATTTACGTATGGGTTTCATTCCTTTAGCATATATTGATGATAATATACTGATTTTGGTTAGATTCATGGCATTTGGAGGCTGAATAGAGAGGCAAGGGCGTCGCGGGCTAGAGGTTGGCATGATTTGAGTTAAGTAACGCTTCTAAACTTGGTTCTGAGGGTTCGAAACCCCGAGCTATGTGTTCTATGATTATTATTGAGGTGACGTAAATGCTAAGTGACGGGCATGTGGGCGTGCGCCATGAGAATCGCGGCCTGAGTCATTCCATGACATCGCTTAGTGACTCTTTCTTGTTGGTATCTATGATGTAATTATGTAATTAACTTACTGAGGTGTAAATCATGTTAATTATCGCGCCCCTTTTTCCTTCACCTTTTTGACGGGGGAAGAGGTCCGACTTTCAACATTCACTGGGTTTGATAACTCATTTCCTTTTGGGAATTGGGTATTTGAAGAGTTTCCACCTAACGGATTATGGTGTGTTAGGGAATCTAGAGCAATTAACTCTTGGGTTTTTTTTTTTGGCAATCCGCTAGGCAAGTGCCTAGGGCTAATTTTTTTATTAATAAAAGAAAAAATACAACAATTAGGAAAAGTACAAATAAGGGGGACAATAGCACCGATATTATTACCCATATGCCTTGGCTATATAATCACTCCTTTGCGCCTCACATTGCCCTATGATGACAGCCTCATGTAGAGGATTCATGGTGTAGATGCTGGGAAAGTCTCATGAGGGTATATAATCTCATAGCCGTGTGGATAATTTTCAAAGGCATAGGACCAAGGTAGCCTTACTAATCCTATTGAGGCAAAAAGGTAGCCTGACCTACTGGCATACATGTAAAAAATAAGAACTGGAAAGTACCAAATATTCAATGATTGTCACAGAGTTATAACATACTCTATGATGATATTACAAATGAGTATACTAACATAATGGTAGAATAAAATGAAGATGGAATTAAATTGTTGTCCCTTCAAGCCCAAACTTGTAAATTCTTCAATTTGTAATTTTTTGTCATCACCGTCACAATTCTTCAAAATGTCTTCAAAATTCATGACTTCTTTTTTGAACTATTGGACCTTGTAGATGTAGTTTGGGCAACCTGCTTTTGTTTGGCAACTCTCATTGGAAGTCGCCTAACAATTGCTTGCTCACTCACCTTGCCGTCCCAACCGTGCTTCCTTGTGTGAGACTTTTTACTTTTTCTGCTATGCATAGGTGACAAATCACCTCCTTTTGCTGCCTCAGCCCTACATTGTTGTAATATGTCATCTTCCTCTCCTTCTTCATACAAATCTCTACCCACATTTACTGATTTGGCATGTCTTGTAAGAATTCTTGTGTCATCAAACCATTTCCATCTTGTTTGTTAACCAAAGTTGCCTTGTTTTAACTTTATTTTGTGCCTTTTAGCTGGTTAATGTTCCTATCCCCACAGTCAATGCTATCAACTTGAGTTGTATTTAGAGAAATTATTGGTTTAGGACTTACCAGTGCATCTAGTAACTTTTTGTCCTCCATCGTGATAACAAGTTCCCTTATAGCCAATTGCTGTTGTCCAACATTTGAAGTCGCTACTACTGCTCCTGCATTGATTTCATTTTGCTGCTGTCCAGATTTAGCTGGTGTTAATGCACCTGAAGCATAGTTGGGGACAAAAGCAGGTGCATTGGAATTAAGTTTGCTTGGAGTCGATGTGACCTTTTTTCTCAGCAAAGATGGTGAGCCAATTGAGAGCATGTCTTCTCCTTCACTCTCTTGGTCTGCACCACCACCAGTTGATTCTCAATCAAAGCCAAAATTAGTAGCCCAGTCCTCATAATCATCATGTTCATGTAGATGTGTCCATAATGTTGATTTACTAACCATAACCCTCGTATTGGCTTCTGATAAGGCAAAGTCGTTATTTCCAGTTGATAGCACCATCTGCCCAGATTCTCCTTCATATTCTCCACAGGACTCCATCGATTGTGACAGAACTTCAAAGACAGATTTATTCAATGTCACTATTGGTTGTCTAACCAAATTGATGTGCAGTGCCATTGCAGCTTGGGCATCTTTGATAATATTCCTACATGTGGATTGGAGAATTGTAAGGTCGGAGTGTTGGAGCTATGTGCATGGTTTCCTGCTAATTCCTTCTGTGAAACAGTTTGTTGAAAACCTTGATCGTCAACCAAATTATCACTGCCTTGGTACACTTTATCACTAGTGGAGCTGGGAATAATTTGCGTGTTCATCACATCTTCATTTAAACTTGTTGGATCAATTTCGCCATCTTCATCAGTTGCAAGGATATCAAATGCATTTGAGTTGGGAACACTGTCAGTGTCATTTTGATGAAAAACTTGGTTATGCTGTTTTGGTGAACTTACCTGCTTTGCAAATGAATTTCTAAGTTTTACCACATTCCAATCCTCTTTGTTTTTGTTCGAATAACCATTCTTATAAACCTTGCCTACGTCCCCAGTTCCAAACACATGTATACTGTCCTTGTGACCATCATTTGCAATCCCTAAAGTCTAGACAGAAAGATGTCTATCAGAGTTATGCTTTTCCTTGTTGGCAACTGTAGTTGTAGGAAATAATTTAGAAGCCTGTTGAAAATTTGCTTTTCCTTGGTTAGTAGGAGTTTGCCCAAGACTTGCACCATCTGATATAATACCAATAACATTATCTAGATCAGCTGATTGCATATGTGGTTCTAATGGACTATTTCGAACTCCTGGTTGCATAGCTGATTGAGTAGCTGCTTTTGTTGCACTATTTTGAACTCCCGTAGAAAATGTACTATCCTCCATCATCTGTAGAATTTCAACAGGTATTTCCATTGCATTAATCCTTACATCATCCGTATTTTGAGTCACTTTGCAACTTGATTCAGGATTATGAACCATCAGTCCAGTTAACCCCTTAGTCAAAATTGCATCACCTGCTAGGCCTGCATTAGAAGTAACCTTAAGATCCTGTTGCTCCTCAGATTTTCCTTGTACATCAGAAGTTTGGCCAACCCCTTTGCAACAACTGATGCATTAGCGACATCATCATGAAGAGGAGTTGCTTGAATAGGTGCTTCAAATCGATCACTAGTTGCCTTAACTACAATAAAAGCCTCCAACATTGTACCTACACCAGTTACCTGAGGCATTGTCCCCTGCTCAACTCCCTATTCCTTACGAGAAACTGTAGCAGCTTGGACACCAGCTGCACGTTTTGCAGCATCATTGTTAACTAGCCTTTTCACCAGCTCAATATTACCACCTGCCTTAGTATTTACTTTAGTAGCCTCCCCATCTCGATCAGCTACTTGTGTATCAATCACATCATGATCACTTTTTAAACCTGTAACAGCTTTCTCAGCCTGAGCAACAACACCCTTTGAACTTGTACCAGTCGACAAAATAGCTGCAATATTAGCATGCTCGTCATAGGCTTGCACCTTTGGATTAACAACATTGGAAACCCTTGCCAAAGCTATCCTAGCAGGCACATCTCGAGAGGGAGGATGTGGACCCTTATCAAGTTTTGATACTTCAGCTGTATTGTTATCCACAACTGCTCGATTCATTACCACGTCATAGTTTCTGTTCACAATTTGTTCTCTTCCTTCAATTTGTGAAACCTGCTGCTCAGCCAAACTTGTTTTTTCTGCTTCATCTTCCAGCTGCCCAACCCTTTTTGCATTAAGAAAATCCCTGGCATCACCTTGCAATTTGTCCAGTTTGCCCAGTCCCTCACTTTCCTCCGCAATAACTACATCTTCCTTATTTTTCTCAGTCTTCCAACGGCATGATCTTTCATCGTACCCATGATGTTTGCAACAGGTACAATATTTTGGAAGATTATCATATACTATCTCCTAATAATGCTCAACAACTTTCCTAGAATTCCTATCCACAATATGAATCTTAATTCTCTTAGGATGCTTGTCCAGTAAATCGAGCAATACCTTAACCCTTGTCGTACTTGGTCGCGTTTGCGTTGCTTTGTCCACTACTAAAGGTTTTCCATCTGCTGAAGCGATGGACATTAACAAATTTTTTGCAAAGAAATTTGTGTGCAAGTCCGGTAAAGAAATCCATACGATTGCCCTCAATGTTTCTTCACGCGGATTAAAGCCTATTGTCCATGGGAATGTTCTAAAAAAGAACTCATCACCCTTCGACTTAATATAACCTGTCGATATTGAAAGAGATTGGAAAAAATCTTCAAACAAATCAAACCTGACCAGTATGTGTTGATATTCCAGTTGGCCAATATTACAGAAGCCTTTGACATCAAATTGTTTGGAAATAACTTGTCGTAGTTCCTGTAGCTCAGGTTTCCCATATGAAATTTTGAGGATTACAGCTTGATGCAAACCTTCTTCCATCGTGAAAGCATTCACCTCTTCAATAGTGAATTCCACAGTAGGTTCACCATGATCAAACATTACTGGACAAAGCTCCAGTTTTGTCAATTTTGCGGTAGATTGTTTCCCTTCAAGCCGTGTTGCATACGATTGTGTGGTATTATGATTTGGATGAGTTTCTATGGTGTTTTGGATTGCCTCTCCCACAACTAAAGGCTGGGGAGAGGTCGCAATAGCCATGATGATCTTCAAAACTTCATTTACGTGAAGAAGAAGCTGAAAATTCTGCATGCTACAGTAACTCGCTCTTTAAAATTAAGATCTGGAAAAATTGGATATGAATTTGAGGATGAAACCAATTGGGGATTGTGCACAAAGAGTAGATGTATCTTTTGACACCAAAATTGCGAGAATCCACCGCCGGATATCGGATTTATGGATTGTGAATAGTGACAGAGTTACTATTCACCTTCTTCCTAGAGAGAAGGAGAAGATTACTGGTCTTTTTTAAAATTTGTTAGTTTCTTTTGAGTATGTGAGTTTTTTAACTCTTGGGTTGGTTTGTGTTACCAGAGATTAGGATAAGGGCTCAAAGTAACCTCGATGGGAAGGTGCTAGGCACCCCCCTTGGTCCACAACTATGGGTCCCGGCCAAACTTATATTCACAAATTAGTCCATATAAACAGTTGAATCAAATAAGTTGTTATTAAAGCACATTGGATAATTCAAGTAGTAAGATAAAAAGTTTGAACAAGTTGTACAACAAAGGTTTAAATAAAGAGAGAATTTGGATAATCCTAGGTTGGTTATCTTATAGGATCACGGATCACCCCACTCAATGTCTGGTAAAACACTCCTCAATGAGGGGTTGCACGTGACATTAATACGTGGTCATCAAATCCCATGTCTACCCTCCCCGTCCCCTTATTGGTCAATTTCTATTGTGTGCCGCTACCCGTCCCTTCTTTGTGGTCCCAGAGGGAGTTAGGACCTCTACCTATGGGTAGCTCTAGACGTACCCTAAAGGATTAGAATGGCGAAAATTCTAAGGCGACAATCGAAACATTTAAGACTTTCACACATAATGGGCGAAATCTCAAATAAATATACAAGTAGCACGACTCAAACACAATTAAGGTCTTATTAATCAATGTTCTAAAGAAAGATATCTAAGTGAATATGCAGAAACAGACAGAACCTTTTATACTCATAAGTTATACACTAGTGATTGCCTAGGGACTCCTTTTAAAAGCCTGTTAGAATCAGAAACGTTAAGCGACAGAGACAGTTTCGGAGAAATACAAATTTTGAAACGCCCTAAGGCTTGCCTATATGCAGAATACTGGTGCCTATGTCAATGCAGAAATAAATAAGTTTTTGAAATAGACTCCTTTAATATCTATAGGCATGATATCTAATAAGATTGCGGCAATTTTGAAAGAACTTGTTTCAGGAGATGTTAATACTTAATAAGACTGGTTTAAAAAAAATGAACGAGGCGTATTGAAGTTGATTTATTAGGCCGAATTAAATTATTAGACAATATTGCGAGTAGAGATCCCTATAGGCATGATATCTAGGCAGATTAGTGCTTTTAATCGATTTGCAGCAACATACAGGAATACTCATTAGAACTGAATCGGAATTGAGTCATATAGGCATGGCATCTACTGATTTAAGACATGATTGTTTGGAACCTATAAACATGATTTCTAATATGAAAAAATGCAGAACCATATGAACATGATTATACTTAATGTAAACGAACTTAAAAGTAAAATCCTATTGGCATGATTTCTATTTAGGCACAACAATCAGATTCAAGAGAGCAAACCTACGAGCATATTTTCTATTTATGCAAGAAGTTAGACTTTTAAAAATAATGTCCTAAGAGCAGGACCTCTAATCGTATTACCCCAGAAAGTATTGTCATATCTCCTTTTTTACACACCACCCCGAAGGATAGTATATAAGGGAGTTTTTCCAATTTAAGTGACATTATTCGAAATGAGATTATTTATTATCAGAGTCGCCACTTGGGATAGTTTATTTGGTGTCCCAAGTCACCGGTTTATTTTAAATCCCAAATCGAGGAAATTTCGACTTTCCTTTTGAAGTCTGCGAACTAGAAATTCTGAATAAGGAATTCTGTTAACCTGATGGAAGGTGTTAGGCACCCCCGGATTCTGTGGTTCAAGCACGATCGCTTAAACTATTATAATTGACCTATTATATGATTTTAATGTATGTTCTAGTGCAATTTAAAATTTTAACCGCTTTATTTCATTATAAATAAGACTTAATGTCGTCTAAAAATCTTTGGACCGCGTCACATGAAATGCATCCGCAATCCGAAACATATTTTATTCAACATTATTAAGATTTGAATTTGGGTCACATGAAATGCACACCCGAGTTTAGGAAAGTAATTTAAGTTACGCGCCTAAAGCAGCTATGCACTTTCAAATTTGCGAGGGCCATGGAAAATTCAACTAAATGGCACACCTCGATTTCTAAAGATTAACATTAATTAAGTAAGGGTCTTGCGTTTTGGGATTTTATTTGGCATAACATGCCTCAATTTATTTCAAAAGAATATACTCAACTAAAACAAACTACGAATGTTCATGATTATTTTCTTAATTTAAGATTATTGTGAGGCGATGAGTTATGAAGTTATTGTGAGGGAAAGATATGACTTAATTGTTAAATCAAAAAGACGTAACATAACAAAAAAACCTTCAAAATTCTCATCCCTAGCACGTTGTTCTACAAATCACAACCAAACCAAAAAGGGAAATTCATTTATCGAAATCATCATCACATACGCAGAATGCCTTAAAATTAAACTAATTAACCAATTATAAAAATTATAAAAGGTACTTAATCCTAAATTAAAAGAGAAAAAATCAATAAAAGGCAAAAATATAAAAATGAAGCATTTTTTTGTGATTTTCATTTTATAAAACAAGTAACTACTAATTAATCCTAAAAATGTAAAATAAAGCCTAAATGCCATGCATTATATTTTTGGTATTTTCAGGATTTAAATAAAACTTAAACATGCACAAATTGCAAACAATTAAATAAAAATCCTACAAAATCCTATAAAGTCAAATAATTGGAAAAAATTTATTTTCTTTGATTTTATAGGAGCAATTTATATAGGGTAAAAATCACGTGCTCACAAGTATGCATCTATCCACCATGTTTTACTTAATAACCCATATATCTATTTCCAAATCATTACAGGCCAATAAATGAATTACATAAGTAAAATAGAAAAACAAGAAGCTATTCTATAAGGAGCCTTCAATTAGGCCCAAATTTATCAAAGCCTCCAATGGTCTCATAAACCTCAATTCTCTAGACAAATCAGAATCTAGGTGCAACAAAGTTTCCTATGGGTCTCAAGGACCCCGGGCAATGCTTACACCTTGACTTAGCAACCAAGAATTGAACTAGTGTAGGGTGGAAAGGCCAACCTCAGCATGCCAGAGTTCAGAGGTCTCTCAAGAGGATCCTAAAGCAGTACACATAGTAGAGGGGGTAGAACTTATTAACTAAGAGTAAGGTGAAAGTGCAGGACACTAGTTGAAAAAGGCTTATTAAAAGACTGTATTAGAAACTGTTTTGAAAGTAATTAGTAAAGCAACAGAGATTGTTTGAAAAAAAAGAGATTGGAATGGTAAACAAAGCTCAAACACCTTAGGGCAGGATCACACATAGCTAGTTTACAGAATTCAAATAAATTCAATAGTCATACAGGGGTCAAGGGGTTTGGGACACATAGACATTTGGCTACAAACACATAATCTAGCAATGGTTTAAGGATTAGTTTAGACATGCTCAGAAATAGTTGACACTGGCATAATCAAACACATAGAGGGGTGATAGGGATTTGGCGATTCATAGGATGGTAAGTACACAATAAGCAAAAGATAATTGGAAAGGCATGCTTTGAAACACACATAAGGGAATACACTAATCTAAAGGAAAGTGAAAACATAATAACATGCTGATAATGTAACTTAAGTACAAGTTTCACAACAGAACCACAAGTAGAAGCAAACTCGAAATAAGAGAAACTGAAACAATAAGAGAAGCATGTTGTTGTTGGAACTTTAAAATGAAACTAGGACATACCAGTGAAAAGAAAAGTAAGTATAATGAGAGAACAAGAGAGCACAAATGATTAGCCTTGGCTTGCAGCCAACTAACAAGAGAGAGAGAGAGAGAGAGAGAGAGAGAGAGAGAGAGAGAGAGAGAGAGAGAGAGATTAGTAAGAGAGGTCGTTTTTGAACCCAAGTTTCCCTCTATGTTAATGAAAGACTGGAGTACTTATAGTTGAAAATAGTTAGTAAAATAATGTAAGAATCATAGTAGAATAATAATTGAGGAACTCATAATCAATCAATTAGAAAATCAGGGAAGTATTCCCTTAAATTACGGGAGTTAATTCAAACAGTAAGGAACAACAACATATAAGGCAAGAAATGGAAAATCTGTACAGAATTAATAAGAAAAGAATTAGAGTTCAGTAAGCATAAGATAGTCAATTAGGACTAGATTCAGAAACCCCAGTTAAGGAATGATTCCGTAAAATAAAGTGCCATAGCAGATAAGGTAATGAAATCAATCAATTTAAGTAGACAAGTAGATTTTTAGGGTTTTAGAAGAAAACCTTTCAATCAAAAAATGAAATAAGGAAATTAGAATCAAATCAAGAGAGGGTCATGATTCTATTTTGCAACATATAAATAGAGAATAACGAACAGATGTAGCAAGCATGCAAGGTCAGCCATATCGGCTTAAAGAAGCAAGAGATGAACAAATCAAGATGAATAACAATAACACAAATAGGCTAAAGACTCAGTGGAAAACTCATTCGAAGCATGGTAACCAATAGAAACTTGGCAAAATCAAGTAGTCATGCTAACACACAGAACAAAACAAAGATGATCTAAGAAATTAGGTATTTTAACAGAGGCAAGTTAAAAAGTAGTAAGAACATAAGATCCGTCAAGATAAGCAAGGAAAGAGGTTTAATCATAAAGAAAAATCGGTTAAAACAAGTGTAGAAGAAACTTCGAGAAACCCTAATTTTAGAGAAAGTAAAATGGTTTAAAGTTGAGGATCTTTTAGAAGAAATTCGAAAATAGTGCAAAACATCGGAAGAAATATATTTAAAGCATTAAAAATAGCACAGATCTAAGATATTCAAACGAGGGTTAGGGTTTCAAAGGAACCCCCAAATAGAAACAGAAGAACCTGTTGTAAACTTCAAGGATCGTAACATATATGGTGTGATTTTGCCAAAAATCACCCTAAAAAGCCATGAACAACAGAAATAGAAACCTTAGATCCAAATCGGAATGGCGCAGGACCCTTGAAGGCCTTAAAGATGATGAGCAAGGCAATGGAGGACCCATTGGAGGCTTGGGATTGAAAGGTGGTTGCCGGAGATGACCGGAGAAGGAGGCAGCGGTTGAAGGGGATTAGGGTTAGGTTGAGAGAGAAGAGAGGAGATAAGAGAGTTTGAGGGCGACAAAGTCTTTGAAATGAGATAGGGTTAAGTGTCATTTGGAATTAAAAAGGAAAGGGCTCATTTGGACCGTTGATCTGGGAGATCAACAGTCGGGATTTAACCGGGTAAATGGGTTCCGAGTTTGGGTAGGAGATTATAGGGTCTGGGTTGGGTTAAGTGGGTAGGAAATTGGGCTAGGAAGTGGGTTCAATTTGGCTAAAATCGAAAGCCAAACTTGGCTATAAATTAAATAGCCAACTTTCCCTATTTTAATTTATAATAAATAGTAAGTAATCTCAGAAAAATAATTTAATATGCCAAAATGTATCAATCTAAAAATATAAGGACCAGTTTTATGCATATAAAATATAATTATGGCTTAAAATGGGCTAACATTGTAATTATATACAATTTAGCTTAAAAATACTAAATTGTAATTATAAAAAACGCATAAAAATTATATTAGCCATATTTTGGCATAATTAAAGAAATAAAATAAATAATTTATCATAAAAATAATTTTAGAAATAATTATTGGGGATTTTATCCATAAAAGGAAAAAAAATAAATCAATTTTGACCTTAAAATTATGGGAAAATTTATAAAAACCTAGTGCATGCGTATTTATGTGTGTGTGTATATATATATATATATATATATATATATATATATATATATATATATATATATATATATATATATATATATATATATATATATGATATTTTGAAGGTATTTGTGTACATTTAAAATATATAGGGAAAAATTGGGTATCAACAGCTGCCCCTCTTTACTTGGGAAAGATGAAAGAGTTTTCGGGTAAAGAAATAATGGCCAATTTTGTTGAGATGGGATCTTTCAAAAGATGGAGGCTGAACTCCAGTTTCCAGGTTGCGTACGTATTTCTGGTTTTACAGGAATCAGGTCATATGTAGTTCTGGATTCACCTACAGAGCATACCAATGAAATTACTCCAAGAACGAATATGAGATGTGAAAGCGGCTATGGTTAAGGCTCAGGACGGTTGAAGGGAATGGGAGCGAGATCAGTCCTGCTAGGATAGAGGTTGCTTACTAGTTACCTGTAGATAAAGGATGCTACAGACGTATTTGCGAAAATTTAAATATGATGCAAATTCCTTTTGGACTATGAGGGTTGTCTTCGGACGGTTAAAGATGACGTCCTTGGACTATGACGTCCTGGGCCATGAATTATTTAGTGAGGGGTTTGCAGGACATTAAATGGTGTTCTTGGGCCATGAAAATGGTGCCTCCGAACCATGACACCTTTGATATGCAAATTTGAGAGATCCTTAGGCCATGACATGATGTCTTCCGGCTATGAGGATGATGCTTTTGGACAAATTGGCGATGTTTCAGCTCGCGATATGCAATAGTATAATATAACAAGACATGGCTTAGTCTTGTGAAGTGGAGGGCATAGTGATAATAGGCTGAATATAGGTGATTTAACGATTGTTTATGCTCCTTCCTGATTATGTTCCAATGTTATAATGTGGTTAATTGAATAAAAATGGGCTCTAATTGTGATTTATACATATTGCAGGACGAGGAGCCTATGTGATGCCTTAAAGAGATGATTGGAATTATTTTAGAGCAAGAAATACCCCTCGGAGCTGAGTACGCACGAAGACGAGGAAGAAAATCAAGAAATGGAAGACCTGGGCTAGCGCGCCCAGGGGCGCGCCTGTGCTAATATTAGCGCGCTCGAAACAGAAAACATGTCAACTAGCGCGGTCAGATGCGCGTCCAGGTGCACGACCGTGCTAGTCCAAGTTCCTAAAATAATTTGTTAGGGGCAAAATTGGAAGCCTGGGGGTAAATCCACTAAAACCATAAAAGGACAAGCTAGCTCAATGATTGATAATCTGATTTTTAGAGAGAGAAAGGGAAGGAGACTCATCTTGGAGAAGGAGGAACATCAACTTGGAGAAAGGATTCAAAGAGTTCTTCTAAACTTTCTCTTAGTATTTATTTATATTATGATCAAAACTTTTGTGGTTGGTATTTGTATAAATATGTGTAGCAAAGAACCCAAAATATTATGGGGTCATGGGTATTAGATGATCTTGTTATTTGAAGCTTAAATTGAAGATCTTGAATTTATTGTTATGAGTTGTTTATTTGATTTTGCTTTTAATTATTTTACTGCGTAGCTAACAGTGAAATACTATTTATGAATCTTGAGTTAAACTTGAAAAAAGAAATTCTTGATTGCAAATAGGATCAAATAGAACAAGATCCGAATCCTGGGCATCGGGTGAAATATTTGCGATTAAGATAGACATATACCTAATTATCTTGTTTGGTTGAAAAATAGGATTTGTAAATGCATTTTCGTTAATATTAATACCATAGACATATAGGTATTAATTTAACTTGAATAGGCACATAAGAATTCGATAGATTCTTATGGGTATTATTAACCCTACAATCAATAACCTAGATAATTCAAGAAATAAATCTTAAGTTAAGAACTTGGCATGATCTCTAGCAAGCCCATGACCCTGGAATATCTTGTATAAAAATTGTTATCAGAATATTATATAATTGTCGTAGTAATTTTGTGATGTATTTTGTTTAATTATTAAGTAAATTGTAAATTGGTTATTTATGTATTTTGTAATAAATTAGCTTGAATTGATAATTTTTTGAGTCTGCATCAGTCGATGAGTTGATCACAATTTCTCGTGAGAACGATACTTTACTTACTACTATATTACTTATCGATTGCGTACACTTGTGTGAATGTTTTGGTCGCAACAAGTTTTTGGCATCGTTGCCGGGGAATTTTGAAATTAACTACTTGACTGAGCATTAATTTTCAGTTTACTTTGTTTGTGTTGCGTAGGCTCTTGTCTTGAATGCGGAGGAGTAGAAGCACAAACAATCTCTTTCCTCTTGATCCTGAAATTGAAAGAACACTTCATAGAGCTAGGAAAAAGCTGGAAGCTAGATACAAAACAGAAAAAGAGTTGGACATTCTAGTTCAGCCACAACCAACAATGATAGCAGGTAACCGAGAGCGTCCCGTGATAGAAGCTGCAAGGCAAAACCTTGCTAATATGGCTCAGGCGATTGTGAAGCCTGATATCACTGGTCACTTTGAGTTTAAATAGTACATGGTGAAGCTGATTCAGTCCACTGGGCAATATGTAGGTCTATCTCATGAAGACCCACAGAGGCACATTCAGAATTTTTTGGACTCAATGACATTTCCGCCATGAGAGTAGATATAGCAAAATTGGCAAATCAAATGACTAGAATGATAATGGGACAGACACAACAAATGCAGCATGTTAAACAAATGTCTATTTGTTGTGAAATGTATGGTGACAATCACACAAATGATATGTGCCCCACAAGTCCTGAATCTATTTATTATGTGGGGAAACAAAGTAGAGGTCCGATGAACCAACAAGCACAATATGGTATTACTTACAATCCAAATTGGGGGAATCATCCTAATTTCTCTTGGGGTGGAAATCAATCAAATCAAAATCAATATAAACCCTAAGGAAATTTTAATCAACCTCAAAGGCCACCGCAACAAGTAGAAGAAAGTACAAATGATTTGTTGAAGAAATTGTTGCAAGACAATCAACAACTCAGAACTGACTTCAAAAATCTTGAAAGGCAAATGGGACAACTGGCCGCAAATCAAAACACTAGGCCGACAGGTGATCTTCCAAGTGATACAGAAAAAAATCCTCAAGTGAGTGCAATTACACTTTGAACAAGAAGGGAATTAGAAGAAGTTCCAAAGAAGAAAAAAGACAAGCATATACCTGAAGGTGAATTAATTCCCAAAGCAGCACATGAAGCAAACAAAGACGATGCAATTTTAGCTCCTGTAAATGTTCCAAGACACCACCGCCTTTTCCATAAAGATTGTAGAAAAAGAATGATGATCGCATGTTCAACAAATTTCTCACTATGTTGAGTCAGATTCAATTGAATATTCCGTTGGTAGATGCTATTCGTGAAATTCCAAAGTATGCCAAGTACATAAAAAATATTGTGGCTAACAAGAGGATATTGACTGAATTTGAAATAGTTGCACTTACTGAGGAGTGCACTTCAAGGGTCTAAAATAAGCTTCCTCAAAAGCTTAAGGATCCAGGCAGTTTTATTATCCCTGTGAGAATAGGTAATACTGATGTAGGCCATGCACTTTATGATTTGGGAGCAAGCATAAATTTTATGCCTTTGTCTTTGTACAAGAAATTGGGTTTGGGAGATCCAAAACCCACCACTGTGATATTGCAACTAGCAGACAAATCCATAGCTTACCCGTAATGAGTGATTGAAGATGTGCTGCTGAAAATTGGAAAATTTATTTTCCCGGCTGATTTCATTATCTTGGATTTTGAAGTCGATGAAAAAGTTCCTATTATATTAGGAAGACCTCTCTTGGACACATGTGATGCTATAATTAAAGTAAGAGAAGGAAAAATGATCATGCGAGTTGACAATGAGGAAGCTGTTTTTAATGTATACAAGGCAATTCAACTTCCTCGCCATTATGAAGAATTGTCTATGATATCTATCATGGAAATGGATGAGCAACTTATTGCCCCAAGTGTATATTTGAAGGATTCTTTAGAGAAGGCAATTGTGTAGTTTGATAGTTTGGAGATTGACGATGAGGTTGAAGAAATGAAATATATTTTGAATGCATCATGTAAATATCTGAAAGGATTAAATCCCTTTGAACCTTTGGACATGCCAAATGGCCCTTCTCCGAAGCCATCAATTGAAGAAGCTCCAAAATTGGAACTAAAGCATTGAAATTCTCACCTTCATTATGCTTATTTGGGTAGTTCTGATACATTACCTATTATTATTTCTTCTGACTTGTCTGAATTGCAAGAGAAAAAAATTGCCGAGAGTACTTCGTGAGTATAAAAAAGCAATTAGATGGACAATATGTGACATAAGAGGTATTAGTCCAGCTTTTTGCATACATAAAATTTTCATGGAGGAAGGACACAAGCCAATCATAGAACAACAACGCCGCCTAAATCCCAACATGAAAGAGGTGGTAAGGAAAGATGTGATTAAATGGCTTGATGCAGGTATGGTATTCCCTATCTCTGATAGCAAATGGGTAAGTCAAGTCCAATGTATTCCAAAGAAAGGGGGAATGACTATAGTCAAAAACTAAAACAATGATCTAATTCCCATTCGAATGGTTACTGGGTGGAGGATTTGCATAGAATATAGGAAATTTAATAATGCCACCCGAAAAGACCATTTTCTTCTCCCCTTTATTGACCAAATGCTTGATAGATTAGCTGGACAGGAATATTACTGCTTTTTGGATGGATATTTGGGATATAATTAGATTGTTAGTCCCCGAGGACCAAGATAAGACCACATTTACATGTCTATATGGGACATATGCATTTAAAAGAATGCTATTTGGTCTCTGTAATGCACCTGCGACTTTTCAAAGGTGTATGATTGCTATTTTTACTGATATGGTCGAAAGATTTGTGGAAGTATTTATGGATGATTTTTTTGTATTTGGGTGTTCTTTTGATGAATATTTAATGAATCTTGACAAGGTACTTGCTAGGTGTTAAGAAACAAATTTGGTATTGAATTGGGAAAAATGCCATTTCACGGTAAGAGAAGGTATTATCTTAGGGCACAAAGTGTCCTTGAATGGATTGCAGGTGGATAAAGCAAAGGTGGAAGCAATTAAAAAATTACCTCCACCAACACCAGTTAGAGACATTCGCAGTTTCTTGGGTCATGCAGGTTTTTATCGTCGTTTCATTAAAGATTTTTTGAAAATTTCATCTCTGTTGTGCAGGCTTCTTGAGAAAGGTACATCCTTCAAGTTTGATGATGCTTGCCTGAAAGCATTTGATGAACTGAAAAGAAGATTAGTTACTGCACCAGTTATCATTGCTTCGGATTGGAAACTTCCGTTTGAATTGATGTGTGACGCAAGTGACATAGCCATTGGAGCTGTTTTGGGGAAGCGAAAGGAGAAAATATTTTACTCCATTCATTACGCGAGCAGAACTCTCAATCTAACCCAAATGAATTCCACTATTACTGAAAAAGAGTTACTTGCAGTAGTATGTGAATTTGATAAGTTCAGGTCCTATCTAGTAGGGACCAAAGTCATAGTCTACACGGATCATTTAGCTATCAGGTATTTATTTGCAAAGAAAGACGCCAAGCCAAGACTAATCCGATGGGTTCTTCTTTTGCATGAGTTTAACTTGGAAATCTAAGATCAAAATGGAACGGAAAATCAGGTTGCATATCGCTTATCCAGGCTGGAAAATCGAGGCAATGTAACTGAAGGGCAATTAATCAAATAAACATTTCTTGATGAACAGTTACTAGCTATCGTGTTTGATGAAACCCCGTGGTATGCTAATTGTGTGAATTTTATTGCTAGTGGGTGACTCCACCAGATTTCATAGCCGATCAAAGAAGAAGATTTTTACATGATGTGAGACTCTATATGTGGGATGATCCATTCTTATACAGGCTCTGTGTAGATCAGTTGGTGCAGAGATGTGTTCCTGAGGAGGAGATGAATGCCATACTTTATGATTGTCACACTTCACCATACGGAGGTCACCATGGTGGTGATAGGACCGCCCAGAAAGTTCTACAATCAGGTTTCTATTGGCCAAAATTGTTTATGGATGCACATACCTTTGTTAAAATGTGTGACAAGTGCCAAAGAATCGGAATGATCACAAAGAATCACGAGATGCCGCTGTAAACCATTCTGGTAGTAGAGCTCTTTGATGTGTGGGGGATCAATTTCATGGGACCGTTTCAACACTCTAATTGTCATAGGTACATCTTGGTGGCAGTCGACTATGTTTCCAAGTGGATGGAGGTCATTGCTCTTCCCACTAATGATGCAAAGGGTGTGGTAAGCTTTGTCAAGAAGGACATCTTTACACGCTCCAGAACTCCTAGAGTGTTGATCAGTGATAGAGGAACGCACTTCTGCAACAAATTACTGAATAATGTCCTTGCAAAGTATGGAGTCAAGCACAAGGTGTCCACTGCCTACCACCCCCAAACAAGTGGTCAAGTGGAAGTATCGAACAAAGAGGTGAAGCAGATTCTTGAGAAAATAGTGAGTAGAAATAGAAAGGACTAGGCCGGGAAGCTAGACGACGCATTGTGGGCATATCGCACTGCATACAAAACTCACATAGGTGTTGGTTTATGGGAAGGCATGTCACTTGCCCGTCGAGCTTGAACACAAGGCCTATTGGGCCATTAAAAAGCTGAATATGGATGTAGACTTAGCTGATGAGAAAATATTGCTACAACTCAACGAGCTTGATTAATTTTGGTTGCACGCATATGAAAATGCAAAGTTGTATAAAGAAAAGACAAAAAGGTGGCACGACAAGCACATCCACCATCGAGAGTTTGAGTCAGGGCAAGAAGTTCTTTTATTCAACTCAAGGTTGAAGCTTTTTTCTGGAAAGCTTAAAATTCGTTGGTCAGGCCCTTTTGTTGTGGTGAGTGTGAAGCCTCATGGCACTGTGGAGTTGAGGGATATGAGTTCAACTGGTACGTTCTTGATAAATGGTCAGAGGATAAAACATTACTGGGGTGGTTACATTGCACGTCACAAGACCTCAGTGGATTTTTCGGATGCTTGAGAATATATTGAGTCGTGCCACGACGTTAAATAAGGCGCTGGTTGGGAGGCAACATAACGATAGAATTAGTGTTGATTTTATGTTTTAGGAAGTGCTAACAAATTCAGGTGACAATGGGCAAGTGCTGAGTCCATCGAACGAGGTGAAAACAGGTGAAAAGTGAAGAAACAATGTTTGCCCAGGTGCACGCCCGCGCATGTGGACGTGCATCTGGGCGTGCTATTTTGCACAAGTTCTGCCTGGGCCTCGCTCCTGGGTGCGCATATGAACACGCGATTAGCACGGTTGCGCATGTGAGAGCGCATCTGGGCGCGCTAATCTCTCCAGGTTTCTGTCTTGGCCACACTAAAACTAGCGCGCCCGTGCATCTGGGCGCGCTGGTTCCGTCAAATAGTCGCCGTATTTTTTTTAGTAGTTAAGTTTTTCTTTTTATTTTATTTTGTTCTTTTGTATAGGTTTTAATCTAATTCTCCCCCTTCCTATTATTCCCCTATCGCACATAACCTCCTACACAAACACAACAAACCCTTCATCTACATTACTCCGAAAGTTCCTCCCCCATCTCACGAGTTCCCCATCCCCAAGCTTACCCATCTTCTTCTCCATCTTCTTTCCCTACTCACCATCATCTCCCATTACAGGTATGATCCTTAGTTTCTTTTTTCTTCTCTTTTTCTTTTTTTATTTTTCAGATGTTTTTTGTATATTTAAATGCCATTGTTGTAGTAGTTGTTCTTTGGTTTTGTGTAGAGAAATTAGTGAAATATGTTGTGGTGTTGGTGAATGATAAGTGTGGGGTGGAATTCCCCTTGATTTGTGATTTTGGTGAAATTTTGTGGTAGATTATTGTTCTAACAAGCTTAAAAGGGGTTGTGAAAGAATAATGCCCACAAAGTGTTTGTGGAAAGGCCCCATTGAATGTGATTATGTAGTTTGTGACCACATATGCGTGTGAAGTCTGAGTAAACGCATCACATCACAAAAAAATTGATTGGTCTGAGCTAATGTGTCCCATTTAGCAGATACCATAAATCGATCTAGGGAACGGCGTGCCACAGGGGCCTCATCGAGCAACTAGGCTGGTTTGTGTAGCTCAAGAGGGGTTGCACATGCATGTCCCTTTGATGCTACCAGGTTTGTTTTGGCCAAGGCACAAGACCGCTTTGCAAAAAAGGCTCGTAAAAATCCAATTTTGGAAAGGGCTATTCATGTTGGACAACTCCAGCACCACTGCCCGCACATGTACAATGAGTTATTGAGACGAAGGCTACAAACCTTCATCAATGAGCTCGGTGAGGGCAATGCCATGATTGTGCGGGAGTTCTATGCAAATGTACTGGAGCATGTTAACGGAGTGGTCACGGTGCGCCAAAGGGCGGTGACTGCTTCTGTTGAGGCAATATGGGCGGCCTACCAGCTACCCCACCTCCGACTGCTCATGATGACTTCTACGAGTATGACCGTAACCCCACCAATGCAAAATGGGCACGATTCTTTGAGACAATTTTTGTGCCCGGAAAAGATGTGGTTTGGCTGGACTATGGGGAGAAATTCCACTCCTCAGCACTCACCTTTGAAAGAAAGTGCTAGCTGCACCTTATAAACAACTGCATGATCCCATGTCACAATACTACAGAGGTCAATGGACCCAGAGCTGCTCTGATATGGTGCTTTGTGAATGGTCACGACTTTGATGTGGACAAGTTTATGCACGAAGAAATATTCGTCTACCGCCAAGTCAAAAGGTATGGTTTCTTTTTCCCTTCCTTAGTGACTTAACTGTGTAGGGTAGCTCAGGTGCCCGAAAATCAAGCTGTGGATGGATTGGTCATAAAGAAGGGAAAGTTTCGGGATGATAAGGTGACAACGGGTAAGGAGCCAGAAGTAGTAGCAGAGGCGGCGAGGAGTAGTTCTGATGATTATGATGATGAGGAGGCTGCTTAAGAGAACGTGGAAGCTGCACCGCAGGTTCAGGAGCAAAATGTGATAGTTGCAGGTCCATCTGGGGCCGCAACATCTGTAGGAGCCACTCGGGTGTCCCGTTTTACTACTTTGGAGCAAGAGATAGCTGGTTTGCACACCTGAGTGGATGTGACAGATGACCGATAAGAGAAGTCGGAAAAGAAATTCATGGGCTGGTTGAGAGCGTTCGGGCGGGCATGCCACGTCAACCCAAACACCATCTCCGACCAGGAGTGAGCCGTCAGGGGAGTCCCTTTTACCTTACTGCTATTTCATATTTTAAGCCATGAGGACATTTCTTCATTCTTAAGTGTGAGGTGGGGTACTTCGTTGTATGTGTGTAGTTGTATAATATGAATGTTGCTTTTGTTTTTTTTATTTAATTTGGAAAGTTTAGCGTTAAGTAGGAATCATTAGTTAAAATAGATAAATGGCTCGTCCCGACGACAGATCCCTTTCGACGGGGTTCTTGAGGGACTAAGTCGGAAAAAAATGGAAAATATGTAGACTCTTCCTGATGACGGATCCTTTGAATAATTTTCTTGAGGGAAGTTAGTCTAGAAGAAAAAAAACACCAAAAAGATTTTTATTTTTCTTAGGTAGTGTAGCAATTACCCCTTGGTTTTTCTTTAGACCACGGTTCTTTTTCAAGGGTTTAACTTGAACCGAGTGTAGGTAGTTATTTTATTTTATTTTATTTTATTTTCTTTTTGATTTGTAGGTTAGGTTAATGGGCTACGAGCTAGAAAATTCAAAAGAAAACCCATAGCGTTGACACACCTGAACATAATAGACCTTAGAGTGTAACACTTAGTCTTATTTGTTAAATCTCACTAAAGTGCCTTAATATGTATGTTTGTGACTGAATTGAATGCTCGTAATAGAGTTTCCTGATGAGCTGATCTGAAACAAGTCATGCGCCATGTGTGGTGAGGTCTTTGTGTAGTCCATGTTTTGTACTTGTGTCTAGAACTTGCCCGGTATGTGAGTTAAAGCGAAATTTGAGGTGATGCTCAGTTTGAAAAATGACTTTAGGCTTTCTTTGATCTTTTTGAGCTTAATTGCTTATCACAAATAAAATTCATCCCTAGTTAACCCTTTTGATCCTATAGACTTTTGTTTGGCATCCACATTACAAGCCGATATCCTTTTTGTTCTTAATTGATATCTTTGACCTTTTTTCCTCTTAAAGCACTTTAATTAGATGAGCGCTAAAACAAGTAAGAAGGAACTAAGTGAGGGGTGGTTTTTGAGTGAAACCAATGAAAAGAAGAAAGGTGCACGTGTTTTGTAAATTAATACACCACTAGTAAAAAAAGAGAAAAATTGTTGTTTTGTTCTAGCTAGTGGGTATGAATTAATGTAGTGCTTAAAGAAGAAGGGAACATTATTGGGGTGAATTGTTGGTGAAAGTGAAGTGGATTGAAGAAATTGTGCTAAAAGTTGATTATGTGATGTGCTAAAGTGCTTAGGAGGGTTAGTCACTATTCCTAATTATATCCTACCCGTCCCTTAGCCCACATTATAACCAAGAAAAAGTCCTAATTGATTTTAGACCGAGTGAGCCTACATTAGTAGATATTTACATTAAGGGCAAGCTTATGGTACCTATTGCATACATGTGACTTCTTTGTGAGGGTGAGCGATTTTTTTGAGATATATGTGAGCATGAGATCCAAATATATGGATTGATGTTATTCTCTTTAATGCGATTGTAAGGGGATGTGATTCGTGAAGGAAAGTCAAGTCTTGACCTCTGTGTACAGTACTTTGAGGAAGTATGAGTATTGCATGGCACGTGAGAGTCGACTTTTGAGGCTAGGATTATTCACTTCTAGGTGTAATGTATGTTAATTGTTCTAGATATAATGTGTTAAGGGAAATGGTTGAGTGAAGGAACCCCTATAAAGTATAATGTGATTGCTCGAGGACTATCAATGAATTAAGTGTGGGGTGTTGATAATAAGCAGAATATAGGTGATTTAGTGATTGTTTATGCTCCTTCCTGATTATGTTCCAATGTTATAATGTGGTTAATTGAATAAAAATGGGATCTAATTGTGATTTATACATATTGCAGGACGAGGAGCCTATGTGATGCCTTAGAGAGATGATTGGAACTGTTTTAGAGAAAGAACGACCCATCGGAGCTGAGTACCACGAAGACAAGGAAGAAAATCAAGAAATGGAAGACCTGGGCTAGCGCACCCAGGTGCGCACCCGTGCTATTATTAGCGCGCCCAAAACAGAAAACATGTCAACTAGCGCGGTCAGATGCACGTCTAGGTGCGCAACCGCGCTAGTCCAAGTTCCGAAAATAATTTGTTAGGGGCAAAATTGGAAGTCTGGGGGTAACTCCACTAAAACCATAAAAGGACAAGCTAGCTCAATGATTGATAATCTGATTTTTAGAGAGAGAATTGGGAAGAGACTCATCTTGGAGAAGGAGGAACATCAACTTGGAGCAAGGATTCAAAGAGTTCTTCTAAACTTCCTCTTAGTATTTACTTATATTATGATCAAGACTTTTGTGGTTGATATTTGTATAAATATATGTAGCTAAGAACCCAAAATATTCTGGGGTCATGGGTGTTAGATGATCTTGTTATTTGAAGCTTAGATTGAAGATCTTGAATTTATTGTAATGGATTGTTTATTTAATTTTGCTTTTAATTATTTTACTGCGTAGCTAACAATGAAATACTATTTATGAATCTTGAGCTAAACTTGAAAAAGGAAATTCTTGATTGCAAATAGGATCAAATAGAACAAGATCTGAATCCTGGGCATCGGGTGAAAGATTTGCGATTAAGATAGACATATACTTAATTGCCTTGTTTGGTTGAAAAATAGGATTTGTAAATTCATTTTCATTAATATTAATACCATAGACATATAGGTATTAATTTAACTTGAATAGGCGCATAAGAATTCGACAGATTCTTAGGGGTATTATTAACCCTATAATCAATAACCCAGATAATTCAAGAAATAAATCTTAAGTTAAGAACTTGGCATGATCTCTAACAAGACCATGACCCTGGAATATCTTTTATAAAAATTGTTATTAGAATATTATATAATTATCGTATTAATTTTGTGTTGTATTATTGTTCAATTATTAAGTAAATTATAAATTGGTTATTTATGTATTTTGTAATAAATTAGCTTGAATTGATAATTGTTTGAGTCTGCATCAGTCGATGAGTTAATCACAATTCCTCATTGGAACGATACTATACTTACTACTATATTACTTGTCGATCGCGTACACTTGCGTGAGTGTTTTGGTCGCAACACAGAGCTTAGCCCGATTAAAAAAACAAGTAGATAGTAGTAGAAATAGAACGATATCTGTGCAAAGGAGGGACAATGCCTAGTCCCGTGTATGTGGGGAGGCAAGGATTAGCCTTATGCAAATAAGGAGTCAAGGATTAGACTCTGCAAACGTGGAGAAAGAGCTTAGTCTCATGTAAAGAGAAGGCAGTGCTTAGCCTTATGCAAATAGGGAGGTAGAGGTTAACCTCATGCAAAGAGAAGGCACTGCTTAGCCTTATGCAAATATGGAGGTAGAGCTTAACCTCATTTAAAGATAAGGTAGTGCTTAGCCTTGTACAAATATGCAGTCTGGGATTAGACTCATGCAAGTATGGAGTTAGGGCTTAAACTCAAGCCAGTATGGAGTCAAGGATTAGACTCATGCAAGTATGAAATCAAGGATTAGACTCATACAAGTATGGAGTCAGGGCTTAAACTCATGCAAGTATGGAGTCAAGGATTAGACTCATGCAATTATGGAGTCAAGGATTAGACTCATGCAAGTATAGAGTCAATGATTAGACTCATGCAAGTATGTAGTCAGGGTTTAGACTCATGCAAGTATGGCATCAAGGATTAGACTCATGCAAATAGAAGGTAGTGCTTAACCTTATGCAAATATGGAGGTAGAGCTTAACCTCATGCAAGATCTGGGACAAGGATTAGTCCCATGCAAATGGGGAGTCAGAGATTAGACTTTTACAAATATGGAGTCAAGGATTAGACTCGTGCAAATGTGGAGTCAGAGATTAGACTCATGGAAGATTGGAGACAGAGCTTAGTCTCATGCAAATATGAAGTCAAGGATTAGATTCATGCAAGTATGGAGACAGAGCTTAGCCTCATGCAAATATGAAGTCAGAGATTAGACTCATACAAAAGTGGAGTCAGATATTACACTCATGCAAAAGTGGAGTAAGAGATTAGACTCATGCAAGTATGGAGTAAGAGATTAGACTCATGCAAAGAGAGAATAACAAATAAGGGTAAAGTATGTCTTATCTACAATATGTTCAGTTTCTGATGGCCAGATGGATGGTGAATTTCTTTGTGTATACATGTTTTATGAATGCTACCGTTACGTCAAATTTGCCTGCATTCAAAAAAAAATCGTAAGTTTTATGAGGGGAGCTTGGTTCTTGTTTCGTCTATCGGCCTTGCCCTGCTACGCTTTGGAAGACCCCTTCGAGTTCCCCTAGGTAGGCACCTGACTGTTATGAAAATAAGATTTTTGAAAAATATGCAATCATTGATAAAATAGAATTGTTTTGGAAGCTTATTGATATATCAAGTAATTTTTGATGAACTAGCGACTGTGACACATTTCAAAGGCATTGCAACTCTCTTATGTTGGAATTTTGAGGGTCCTCCTCAAAATTTTTCCTAGTTTGGTAGATGATTTTTAACTGTTTGAGGATGGTGGACCCTGCTGAATCTTTTCCAAAATTTTGAGAATCTTTCTCAAAATTTTGCCCAGTTTTTGAATGATGACTGACTTCCCAGCATGTGATGGTACTGGTTGGACTTGCTCCGAAATTTGAGGACCTTCCTCAAAATTCTTCCCCAGTTTCTAATTTTGGGGAAAATGAAAATTTTGCTATGATATGATCGAACCCATAAGGCTTCCTACATATTCCCTCTTAAACGGAAATCAGATCAATCGTAGTTCAATTACATCAGAAAAGAAATGTGAAATAATCTAGGTATAGTATCTCTTGACTACGTCTAAATTGATTGATTTTGGCCATATCTCTCAATCTATCTCTGCAAGTATGAGTGCTCCTCCTGTTAGTACTCTGTAAACCATATATAGACCTTGCTAGTTGGGAGAGAATTTCCCTATGGCTTCATCTTGGTGTGGGAAAATCATCTTCAATACCTAATGCCCTGGTGCGAGCTATCTTGGTTTGACCCTTTTGTTGAATGCTCTGGTCATTCTGTTCTGATAAAGTTGACTGTGACATACCGCGTTCATTATCTTTCCATCGATAAGGGTCAATTGCTTATAGCGGCTCCTTATCCATTCTGCATCGTTAAGCTTAGGTTCCTAAATGACTCTTAAAGAAGGAATCTTTACCTCAACTGGGATGACAACCTCGGTAATATAAACTAGCGTGTAGGGGGTTGTCTCGGTTGACGTGCAAACTATAGTGCGGTACCATAACAAAGAATAGGGTAATTTTTCATGCCACTGCTTGTGATTCTCTACCATTTTCCTTAGTATCTTCTTAATATTTTTGTTGGTGGCTTCTATGGATCCATTCATCTGAGGTCTGTAGGCGGTGGAATTCTTGTGCTTGATTTTGAAAGTTTTATATATAGCTTTCACCATATCACTATTGAGGTTGGCGGCATTGTTAGTAATAATGGACTCAAGAACTCCGAATCGGCAAATAATACGATCCTTGACAAAATCTACGACGACTTCCTTGGTTACAGCTTTGTAAGATGCAACCTCCACCCATTTTGTGAAGTAATCAATGGCTACCAGAATAAATCAGTGTCCGTTTGAAGTAGGGGGTTCAATCGGACCAATAACATCCATTCCCCAGGCAGCGAATCGCCAATGTGAGCTTGTTGCATTGAGCTCATTTGGTGGCACTTTTATCATGTCGGCATGCACTTGACACTGAAAGCATTTGCAAGCATACTGAATATAATCCATCTCCATGGTCATCCAAAAGTAACCTGCCCTGAGTATCTTCTTGGCCAGAACAAAACCATTCATGTGCGGACCGCAGGTCCCGACATGCACATCCTCAAATAGCTTAGAAGCTTTCTTTGTGTTGACACACCTTAGCAATCCCAAATTCGAAGTTCTTCTGTACAAGTTCCATCAGCTATGGAAGAAGTGATTTGACAATATCCGGAGCGTGCGTTTCTAAATGTGATTTGTTTTGTGCCTTTGAGCCTGCATAGAGCCTTTGATTATACTTCGCCGAAAATCTGGTTGTTGCGAATAACGTATTAAAGCCACTTACTTTGTTTGATCTTGATGATGTCATGTAACCAAAGATTTCCATCCGCTTCTTCCTCGACATGTGCACAATATGCCAGCTGATTATGGATCCTTACCGGAATAGGATCAATATAGTTATGATCTTGATACTGTATCATTGATGACAAAATGGCTAATGCGTTGGTGAACTCATTCTGGATTTTGGGCCAATGTCAGAATTCCATCTTCGTAAACCTCCTTTCAATTCCTACACATGGTGCATATATGGAAATATCTTGGAATTCTTGGTGGCCCACTCTCCTTGTCCGAATCACCAATCACCAATAATTCCTGAATGTTCATGTCGACTTCCATGTTAAGCCCTAGTATGCAGGCTTCATATTCTGCCATGTTGTTGGTGCAAGGAAATCTGAGTTTGGCAGATACCGAATATTGCAGACCTGTTTCTAACACCAAAACTACTCCAATGCCTACTCTTTTGAAATTTACGGCTCAATCAAAGAACATTCTTCAACCGTCATATGATTCAATGATGTCTTCTCCTACGAATGATACTTCTTCGTCAGGAAAATACATTTTCAAGGGTCCGTATTCTCCTCCCGATGGATATTTAACGGGGTAATCTGCCAATGCTTGTCCTTTGACTACCTTTTGAGTTACATAGATGATGTCAAACTCACTTAGTAGTATCTACCATTTAACTAACTTACTAGTAGGCATGTGCTTCTGAAATATGTACTTCAGGGGATCCATCCTGGATATAAGGTATGTAATGTAGGCACAAAAATAATGCCTCAATTTCTGGGCTGTCCAGGTCAAAGCACAACAACTGTGTGAAAGCAGAGAATACCGTGCTTCATAAGGTGTGAATTTCTTACTTAGGTAATATATGACTTGCTCGTTTCTTCCTGTCTCATCATGTTGTCCCAAAACACATCTGAAGGCTCCATCTAACATGGATACATAAAATAATAGACATCGTCCTGGTTCTGACGGGACCAGAACTGTGGACATGTATTCCTTGATCTTGTCAAAAGCTTTATGACAATCCTCGGTCCAACCTGTCTCGACATCTTTCCTCAGGATCTTGAAGATGGGTTCGCATATTACTATGGATTGTGCTATGAATCGGCTGATGTAGTTGAGCTGTCCTAAGAAGCTCATCGTGTCCTTCTTACTTTTAGGTGGTGGTAACTCCTGAATAGCTTTGACTTTATTCGGATCTAGCTCGATCCCTCGGCAACTGACAATGAATCCCAATAACTTTTCTGCAGGAACCCCGAATGCACACTTTGCGGGGTTCAATTTCAAATTGTACCTCCTGAGCCTGTTGAAGAATTTCCTCAAGTCTGCTATGTGATCTTCAACCCTTTTGGATCTGATAATGACATCGTCCAGATACACTTCTATTTCCTTGTGTATCATATCATGGAAAATCATTGTCATGGCCCTCATCTAAGTAGCCCCAACATTCTTTATACTGAATGACATCATCTTGTAACAGTATACACCCCAAAGGCTTAATAAAAGCTATTTTTTCGGCATCGTCTTCATCCATCCAGATCTGGTGATAACCTGCAAAGCAATTTACAAAGGATTGGAGTTCATGCTTGGCGTAATTATTGATCAGGATATCTATATTTGGATGTGGGAAGTCGTCTATGGGACTTGCTCTATTTAAATCACGATAATCAACACATACTCGGACCTTCCCGTCTTTCTTCGGAACTGGCACAATGTTAGCTAACCATGTTGGGTACTCAACCACCCTGAGAATTTGTCTTTGATCTGTTTGGTAACTTCTTCCTTTATTTTCAAACTCATGTCTGGTTTGAATTTTCTGAGTTTCTGCTTGACTGGCAGAAACATGGGATTGGTAGGCAACTTGTGAGCTACTCTAGACGTGCTAACACCGGTCATATCATCATACGACCATGCGAAGGTATCCTTATATTCATTTAGAAAACAGATGTATTCTTCCTTTTTTATTGGCAATAAGTGAATGTTGAGGCAGGTCTCTTGGACGGTCTCAATGTTTCCCAAATTTACTGCTTCTGTTTCGTCCAAGTTGGATTTAGGCTTGTTCTCAAAATTCTCAACTTCTCTGACAATTTCCTCGGGTATCTCATCTTCTTCTTCTGAGTTACTATTCTCATGTTGCGTTGCCTCATTACATGTCACAATTACTGGTTCATCAGAAAAAGTAATAATAACACTGTAAAAGGGAAACGTATAAAATAGTAATGAATAACGATAAAGGATAAATATAGTTGATTAAAACTGAGAAAATTCTTCAAACAACCGAGCATTTATTTTGAAACAAAAAAATCTTAAAACAAAATTGTTGAAAATTTAAGCGCCTAGAAAATTTGAGCAACAAGAGGGGTTGCTTTGATGGTAAGCAACCTCCACTTCCAACCAAGAGGTTGTGAGTTCGAGTCTCCCCAAGATAAAGGTGGGAAGTTCTTGGAGGGAAGGATGCCGAGGGTCTTTTTGGAAACAGCCTCTATACCCCAAGGTAGGGGAAAAGTCTGCTTACACACTACCCTTCCCAGACCCCACTAAGTAGGATTATACTGGTTTGTTTTTGTTGTCACACCTCCTTTTTACCGCTTACTTTTTATCAGGAAGCCCCGCTTGTTTTACTACACCCCGGAAAGGGATATAATAAAGAAGGGAAAGGAGTTTTTCCATTTTAAGGGCAGTCGGAACGGGATTAGTTATTTAAATTTTCAGAGTCACCACTTGAGAATATAATGGTATCCCAAGTCACCGGTTTAATCCCGAACCGAGGAAAGTTTGACTCTGTTACAGTCTGCGAACTAGAAATCCGAATAAGGAATTCTGTTAATCCGGGAGAAGGTGTTAGGCACTCCCGAATTCCGTAGTTCTAGTACGGTCGCTCAACTGTTGTATTTTCCTTTATCTGATTTTAATTATATATTTCAATTATGTACATTAGTATTCCGCTTTTCAATTTTAAGGAATTGCAACATCGTGAAAATGCATTTTTTAAACACACCGTACCAGTACGCCTGTGACTTTAAATACATTTCGACTTCATTGAGAGTAAGATTTGGGTCACATAAATGTGCACCCGTACTTGAGAATGTATATTAAAATTGCACCTAAAACATCTACGTCTTATTACTTTGGGAAAGACCATGAAATTAACTAAACGGTCCTTCCGAATCCGATGATTTTATAATAGTTATTTGAGGGCCCCGTGCATTTTTGTTTTTTAACGAGGCCCATCTCATTTCATTTTTTAAAAGGCCAAACCTATGGTGTGCTATGCTTTCTATTATTGTTTTTCCCCTATCTAAAATAACTATTAATGCTGTCCAATTATATATTCCATTCACATCCAGGCCACTACGTATTTTGGGTCTGGAAATCGAACCAACAAAGGGAAATGCACAGTGGTGCATAGGGTTGATTAAAACCCGGTTAACATTTACGAGTTCATGGCTTATGGGCCTATAAGCCATCACGATTGAATCTGGCTTCTTTGCCTGATCAGGCCCAAATCGTTAATCAATCCAAAATAGATTCAAACGTTTTTATTGAACTAATTATATATGTAAACAAATATTGTAACTTCAATATCTGAAATTAACTAGAAACATTAACACTAATTTTTATTTGGATACTACTGTTTAGCTACTCAGATTAATTAAGTCTAATTTACATATTATTTATCAGTCGAAACCTATACTTATTCAAGTGCAGAATTATCTTATTGTTTTGTTTAACTAGAAACATTAATCTAACTTTTCAACAAACTTATTTGAATTGCAACCTGAATTTCGTTAACACTTAAATTCCTGTTTTACACCATACTACGTGAGTTTAAGGACCAAAGCTAGTTTAAACAACTCAGGACCATTAACGATATTGAAATCTAACTAACTCATACTTTTCAAATTATCAACTGAATTATACTAACAAATGCATTTTAATTACATTTCATGGTTTAATAACAGATGTGGATCTGAAAATTTCAATCAAGTAGGCTTTAACCAATTTTATAATCGATAACCTATGTAACTTGTTTTCTATTTATCTACTTCATGCGATTTGGACGTGATGTCTAAGCTAACTAAAGAAATATAAGTGCAAGTTCAAAGTCCATACAGTCCACAGTCCCATTTATACATATAATTTCCAAACAAATTACTTATCAATCTATATAACTCTACGTCTATGAAGTAAACAGAATTAAAAGCTAGCGAACTTGTCTAATAACTTTATAACTTCAAAACTCTGATTACATCTTCAAAGATTAGGAGTGTACCTGGACAAATGCTAAACAAACTCAATGAGTTCTAAGGTGAAATAGAAGAAGAAGATCAGCATCGACAGGACTTCAAGCAATAACCAACAAATCCACAGCAATAATACGACAACTGACTTGATACCGAAGTTTAAATCCAACAGCTTCAACAATAGATTAAGAACAGTAGATGAAAACACCAGAACTCAAGAGATTTCCACTCGAATTGAAACTAAAACCAATAGAACAGTAATAGTGCACAATTTCTGAGTATTTTTTAAGCTTATAAACTTCTGAACCTCTCTCCCACTTCGAAAAACCTCAAATTCAGAACTTCCAAAAAAAAAACCTCTTTGAATGTGTCCTAATGAGGCCTATTTATAGAACAAAATGGGAGGGAATTTTGAAATTCAAATTCTGCTTTCCCACCCCTTATCTTATGAATTATTTCNAGAATACCCTTTATCCCTCAGTTATTTACCCACGAACCAGGCAATATTGCCTTTTATACCCTTAACCCCTTAGTTTATTTATAGTATACCACTTATTCTTTCACCCTTAGCCCTGTATTTCCATTTATTTATCCATTTAACCCGCTTTATTCAATCAGAAACTTAAAAAGTCAAAGTCAAAATCGAATTGCAAAAATAGCCAACAATAGATGGCTTTAC
>MU763258.1:6427-36929 GCA_026770625.1 Nicotiana glauca | reverse complement strand
AACCTTAGATTTTCAAAGGTATTAAAAGAGGGAATTAATTGGTAATCTAATTGGCTGGCCTGACAGCGATGTTCGGCGCCACCACGACCCTTAGTGGATTTTGGGCCGTGACACCAACCATAAAAGACACATCACGAACCTCTCTCTCAGCATAACTCTTTTGTCTTGACTGTGCTGTGCGAAGCCGCTCATAAATTAATTTCACCTTGTCCAAAGCATCCTGTACCAAGTCTGTACCCAAAAGCCTAGCCTCGCTTGGCTGAAACCAACCTACTAGAGATCTATAGTGTCTCCTATATAAAGCCTCATACAGAGCCATCTGAATACTCGACTTATTACTGTTATTGTAAGCAAACTCCAGAAGTGGCAGAAACTGATCCTATGAACCCCCGAAATCAATGACACAACCACGTAGCATGTCCTCCAATATCTAAATAGTGCTCTCGGATTGTTCGTCCATCTGAGGGTGAAAAACTGTGCTCAACTCAACCAGAGTACCCTACTCTCGCCACACGGCCCTCTAAAACTCCGATGTAAATTGAGTACCTCTATCTGAAATAAAGGAAACTGGGACACCATGCAGGCGAAATATCACTTGGATATAAATCTCAACTAACCGCCCTGAAGAATAGGTAGCACACACAGGAATGAAATGCACGGACTTGGTCAGCCGATCCACAATCACCCAAATAGCATCAAACTTTCTCAAAGTCCGTAGGAGTCCAACTACGAAATCCATGGTGATCCGCTCCCACTTCTACTCTGGAATCTCTATCTGCTGAAGTAAGCCACCCAGTCACTGATGCTCATAATTCACCTGCTGACAATTGAGACACCGAGCTATAAACCCCACTATATCCTTCTTCATCATCCTCCAACAAATGTGATGTCTCAAATCTTGGTACATCTTCACGTCACCCGGATGGATGGAACACCGTGAACTATGGGCCTCCTCCAGAATCGATCACGAAGCCCATATACATTGGGCACACATATCCGGCCATGCATCCTTAATACCCCATCCTCACCAATAGTCACATATCTAGCAGAATCATGCAGAATGTTGTCTTTGAGGACAAGCTAATGAGGATCATCATACTAGCGCTCTCTGATACGATCAAATATAAAAGACCTATAAACCACACAATCTAGGACTCGACTTGGCTCCGAAATATCCAATCTCACAAACCAATTGGTCAACACCTGAAAATCAACAACCAGAGGTCTCTTCGCAAGTAGAATAAATGCATGTCTAACCATACTCACCGCCTTCCTACTCAAGGCATCGGCCACCACATTGGCCTTTCCCGAATTGTACAAAATAGTAATATCATAGTCCTTTAGCAGCTCCAACCATCTTCGCTACCTCAAATTGAGATCCTTCTATTTGAACAAGTGCTGGACGCTGTGATGATTAGTAAACACCTCACAAGACACACCATAGAGATAGTGCCTTCAAATCTTCAACACGTGAACAATGGCAACCAACTCCAAATCATGAACAAAGTAGTTCTTTTCATGGGGATTCAACTGGCGAAAAGCATAAACAATCACTCTACCCTCCTGCATCAACAAACACCCAATACCGACTCAAGAAGCATCACACTATACCGTTTAAGAACCTGAATCTATGGCAAAACAAATACTAAAGTTGTGGTCAAGGCGGTCTTGAGCTTCTGAAAGCTCACCTCACACTCATCTACCCACTTGAAAAGAGCATCCTTTTGGGTCAATTTGGTCAAGAGTGACGCAATATATGAAAATCTTTGAACGAGCCGATGGTAATAACCCACAAAACCAAAGAAAACTATGAATCTTTGTGGTTGAGGATGGCCTAGGCCAACTCTGGACCACCTCTATCTTCTTTGGATTAACCTGAATACCCTCACTGGATATCACGTGCCTCAAGAATGCCACTGAACTAAGCTAAAACTCAGACTTGGAGACCTTTGTATAAAGTTTCTCCTCCCTCAATCGTTGCATTACAACTGTTAAATGCTCAGTTTGCTCCTCCTGGATACGAGAGTACACAAAGATATCATCAATGAACACAATAACAAACGAGTCGAGATAAGGCCAAAACACATTGTTCATCGAATGCATGAACGTTGCTAGGGCATTGGTTAGCCCAAAAAACATCACAAGGAACTCATAATTACCATATCGGGTCCTGAAAGATGTCTTAAGAATATTCAGGTCCCTAATCTTTAACTGGTGATACCCTAACCTGAGATCAATCTTGGAGAACACCATCGCTCCCAGAAGCTGGTCAAATGAACCATCAATACGAGGTAAAGGATACTTGTTCTTGATTATCACTTTGTTCAACTGCCTGTAGTCAATGTATATTCTCATAGTGCCATCTTTCTTCTTCACAAATAGAGCAGGTGCATCTCAAGGTGAAACACTAGGCGAATTAACCCCTTATCAAGGAGTTCCTGAAGTTGCTCCTTCAATTTCTTTAACTCCGTTGGTGCCATACGATATGTTGGAATAGAAATAGGTTGAGTGCTTGGCACCAAATCAATACCAAAGTCAATATCCTTATCCGGCGGCATGCCTGATAACTCTGCGGGAAATACATCCGAAAAATCTCTCACCACCGGAATTAAATCAATAATAGGAGTCTCTGCACTGACATCCCTCACAAAGGCCAAATAAGAAATGCAATCCTTACTAACCATCCGTTGGGCCTTCTAGTATGAAATTACTCTACTAGTGACATAATCTGATAAACCTCGCGAGCCAATCCGTGGCGCCCGCAGCATAGCCAACGTCACCATCTTAGCGTGATAGTCCAAAATAGCATAACACGGGGACAACCAATCCATGCCCAATATCACATCAAAATCCACCATACTAAGCAGCAAAATGTCTACTCGGGTCTCTAAACCCCAATATTCACCCCACAAGACTGATGTACATGGTCTACAACAATAGTATCGCCCATAGGAGTAGATATATGAACAGATGAAACAAGAGACTAGCGGGGCATATCCAAATAATGAGAAAAATATGATGACATATATGAAAAAATGGAACCAGGATCAAATAATACAGAGGCATCCCTGTGGCAAACTCAGACAATACTTGTGATCATAACATCTGAAGCAATAGCATCTGGTCTGGCTGGGAGTGTATAGAAACGGGCCTGACCACCACCGGATTGACCTCTCTCTCTAGGGTGACCCCTAGTTGACTGACCTCCGCCTCTAGCTTGTTGGGCAGGTGGTCAAGTGACTAGTGCAGAAGTCGATGGCTGACTCCTCTACCGAGGCGAACACTCATGACGATGAGGACACTGCCTCCACATATGCCCCAACTCCTCACACTCAAAACAACCCCCTTGTGCTAGTGACAGGGACTAAAAGGAGCCCCTAGCACCAAAATAACTGGCAGAAAAACCTAGTATGGAGAAGCCCTGAACTGATTAAGCACTGGATGATCTCTGGGTTGGGAGGGCACTAAGTGATGAATGAACCTTATAAGAACCGTGAGAACTATAGCCCGATGATGCCCCACGGTAAACTGGGCGAGCTGACTGAGCATGCCTGAATGGACGGCCTTTGCCGTGGTGGAACGGACCCCCATGAGGAGCACCACCAAAACTACCGAATGCACGAGGCCTCTTGGCCTCCCTCTCCACTCACTCCAGATGGCGAATTGACTCTATGTCCCAAGCAATGTCAACAATATCCTCAAAAGAAGCACCAGACACTCTTTCCCTAGTCATAAGAATTCATAGCTGATATGTGAGGCCATCAACGAACCTCTTCATCCTCTCCCTATCTATGGGAACCAACCATAAAGCATGACGGGCTAACTCAGAGAACGTCATCTCACATTGCGTCACAGTTATATCATCCTGACGTAACTGCTCGAATTGCCTACGCACCTCCATTTTGTAGGAGTGCGGCAAATATTTCTCCAGTAAGAGAACGGAGAACTACTGCCAGGTAACGGGTGTTGCACCAACAAGCCTACGCCTCTCATAAGCCTCCCCAAGTATAGGCAGCTCTCGAGAACTAGAATGTAGTGAACGAGACCCCACCGGTTTCCAGAATACCCGCTGTACCTAGAATCCTCTAACACTTATCCAAGAAACCTATGCATCCTCACCCTCTGTAGCACTAAAATTCGAAGGCTGAAGTCTGCCAAACCTCTATAATCTATGATGCTCGACATCAGGCATGATTCATACCACATAATCCTGATCAGGTGTAACCGACTGGGCTGGTGATACCTCCGGTGTTTGAAGTCCCTAAACAACCTGCTCCGGTGTACGGGCGGTAGAAGTCTAGGTTCCTCTCCCAGCCTAGGAAGTATCTGTTGTGGTAGAAACAACGATCGCCTGAGCAAGACTAGTGCACAGTCAGAATCTGAGCTATGGTCTCATGAAGACCTAGGATAATAATAGGCACAGCCCGTGCCTAGGCTGCTCCCGTTGGAGCATCCACAACTGGGACCAGATCAGGAACTAGGGCAATTGGTGTCTCTAAAGGTGTTGCCCTAGCTACTGTGCGGGCTACACCGCCGCCCCTACCACGGCCTTGATCACGACCTCAGCCTTTCGCAACACCAACTAGTGGTACTGGTGGTCGTCCATCTTGACCGGTAGTACTTGTCCTTACCATCTGTGAGGGAATAGAATAACAGAAGTTTACGATAAGAATTCAAGAAAGTGAAGTTTTCCTAAAGTTTTCGCAGCCTCTCGAAGATAGGAGTTTTTGTACCGATCCGCAAGACTCTACTAAACCTGCTCATGACTCGTGAGACCTATGTAACTTAGGCTCCGATGCCAACTTGTCACAACCCAAACTACCATATTGTGATAGCGCATATCAAAGTACTAGGCATGCCTACTCTTTACCCGAAAACAACACGATATTTTATCTTAAAGATAAATTCAAGCTATTTAATAATAAAAATCCACAAAGAAATGCTAAATAACGAAAGTGCGAAAATAAAAGCCCGACATCGGGGTGTCACTAGTCATGAGCATCGACTAAAATTTTTTTGAAAATACAAAGACTAACACAGTCTGGAAAGTAACTACAAACAACTATAGGAAGATAGGAGGGAGAAGGGCAGGGCTGCGATCACCAGCAGCTACCTTGCTAACTCCGAGAAGATTTACAGATGGAATAGTTAACAGCCACTACCGAGTCTTGATACGACTGGATCTGACCACAAGGTGTAGGGAGTAACGTGAGTATTCCAACTCAGTAAGTAACAACAATAAATAAAGGTGTGAGTAAGGGAATGTTTTCTTTTTTATAGATTGTACCCAAAAAGCATCAAAAGTGCATATTCTAACCTAATATTCTGAATTCTTCAGGATAGTACATCATATTTTGACAACTGTATGTCCTTTTTCCTTATCCAAAATCAGTATTTGCTAAGGATAGGGACACCTGTCCTAAGTTCTAGAACTTCCTGATAATGTGAAACTCCAATTTTACCCTTTAAATTCTTGCCTATTTCATCTTTACCTAAACTCTTTTGGTTGAACTACGTCCCTAAAGTTTTATTAATTTTCAAATCAGGACAAACAAAAACAAACCTAGAAAGGATTGGAGATTTGAATAAAAAATGCCTAAGAGAATCAAATGGCTGCAATCAAAACCAATAGACAGAAATGCTTAGCTGATTAAACCTAAACCGGAATTGAACATAATAATTAATGCACTTAAACAGTAATCAAAATAAATTAAAGATGCAATCGCAAGGAAAACCTAGAATTCAACCTATATCAGTTGGTAAAACATAAACAATTAAAACAACAAACAGCCTAAAAACTTGTTAATTCACCTAGAACAAGACATGAAATAAATTTAGGAAAACAGAACAATCATTTGAAGTACTGAACCTCATAAATGAACCCTAGTCTAACTAAATTCGAGCAATTGGAGACATGCTTTTTTTTAATTAATCTAATAAATAAAACAAATACCAAACAAAACTAAAGATCTGCGAACCAAAAAAATAGAACCTAAAATTGCCCAACTAAAACATGCAATCATAAACACGTATAGACAAACAAACAGAAAAAATAATAAAAAGAACGAAGACGATAAGGGGTTCTCAGAAGAGGAAAAGGAAAGAGGAGAGCGTTACCAGCTTGTTTCAGGACAGACCAAACAAAGCGAAACTAGACCAATCTTTGAAGCAAAGGAGCAACATGAACATTGAACTAAGATTAACCGGTTGTTCTCAATGAGAACAATCGGCTAATGAAAGTTTGGGGTTCAAATGCTCAATTCTGACCGAAGAAAAAGGGTACAAGCTCAGATTGAAAATTTAGAGATATTGGCTGGGGTTTTCGGGAAATTGGTAGTTGTTTAGGGTTCATAGGGGTGCGAGGATTGTGGGGTGTGATTTTGGGGTGATTTGGAGGAGTTAGGTTTTTTGGTTTGAATCTTAGATTGAAATTCGAGCAACTCGGCAGGAATTTACGAAAAACTAATTGGGGATTTAGAATGAGGAGCAGATGGGGATTTCAGGGTGTAAATTTGGGGGAGACTGGTGGTGTTCCGCCGCTGTGAGATGATTTTCGGCCGGCGCGAAGGAGGGCAGATCCGGTGAGGGGGTGAAAGGGCGGAGGGAGATAAAAAGAGAGGGGATTGGAATTTGGGGGGGGAGATTGGCTTGTTCAGACAGTTATATACAAAATGAGGGGTTAGTTCCGGGCCGTTGGATTAACAAAATCCAACAGCTGTGATGACACCAAAACGAAACGGGGTCGTTTGGGTTAAGTGGGGAGGCTGGACTGGGTAAAATGGATTTGGGTCTGGGTTTAGGTGGTTTCTTGGACGGGTTTGGGTATGGGGACAACCCAATTCAATTAAAAGACTCCTTTCTCAATTTACCTTTTTTTTCTTTAATTAAAATTCTAAATTATCTAAATTGTAAAATTAAACCAATTACCTAATTACTATAATTATAAAAGTTACTAAATTCTAAATTAAAAGAGAAAAATCAATAACCTAAAAATTAAAAGGCAAAAATGTAAAATGAGCTATTTTTGTGATTTTTATTTTTTATAAAACAAATAATTACTAATTAATCCTAAAAAATATAAAAATAAAGGCTAAATATAATGCATGGTATTTTTGGTATTTTCATGATTTAAATAGAAATTAAATGTGCACAAAAAATGCAAACAATTAATAAATTCTACACAAATTCCTAAAATGATAAATAATTAATAAAAAATCTATTTTCTTGGGATTTTATAGGAGTATTTCGTATAGGGCAAAATCACATGCTCACAATATTAATATTGTATTTATGCTTTTATAATAATATAGTCTCTCCTTTTTCTAAATGGATTTAGAAAATATAAATACATTCTCAAAATATAGTAATATGACATAATAATACATTTTCAAATTAAGTTGGTAATAGTAATTTTTAAGAAGTACATCCTAAAAGTAATAGGATTACATGACTAAAAATATTTAATTGTTCAATTTTATATGAATTAGACCGCCGAAAAATAATTATACTAATAGTATTCCTAAAGATAATCATGTAGTATTCCTAATATGTAGTATTATTCCTAAAAGTTATAGGATTATAAGGCTAATATCTAGAATTCCGGTTATGTCTTTTTATATGAGTTATTATGTTTTTAATATTATAAGTTATATTCGTAAACCGACATTGTACTCATACTTTTATAATAGATAGATAGATAGATAGATAGATAGATAGATAGATAGATATAGATTTAAAAAAAGGCTATTTTTTTACACAAATAGCCAGACAAATTCATTGTTTGCTTTTTCTAGCCGATATAGATAGATTATGTACTAATTATATACAGTTATATATACATAAACATAAATTATACCAATATTATATATCAGCCTACTATTTTTAGTTTAGACAGTTGAATTGGTGACTATTTAGGTTAATTTTCTAAATATTGCGTTCGTATTTTTTAATTTTTTTTTGGTTTTGAATAAACACCTAGCAACCTACTTATTAGATAAGTGGAGAATGGGTGGAAGGCTCCTTTATAGCCATTGAATATGAACTCAATAAGTACGGTCTGAATTGAGTTGCAAATAAGACAAGTTCACTTATATCTAAATGTGCAACATATGCGCTTGTCACAAAAGCAAGTAGTGGAAACAAAAACCTAACTTAATTCCTTGAAATAGACCATTTTTATTATTATATTTCCAATTAGTGACACACAGTTTTCTTGGTCAGTACAGTATATATTATGATGACTCTCCAATTATACCATGCCATATTATTTTATTTCTTTGGTTCTAATAAGTCTACAAGTTAACTAAGATACTCACCCGGTCCTTTTTCTTTCTTTCCCTTTTACTATTGCTAATGAAAACAGAGGTTGGGATAATATTGAATTCTGAATTCGTAGCAATACATAATATGCTATTATTATTTCCAATTCGATATATATATATATATATATGTATTCGTCTTCACATGAGTTCAGTGGAAGGATAAAATTAGGATTTAAAATGGGAATCAAGCCTCGAAATGAGTACAGGGCATACACTGGTTATTACCACAAGCGAAGTCGAGATTTAAACTTTGTGGACTCAATTTTTATATTTTTCTTTATTATATTTTTTAAGTAATGAGTTCATATTTAATATTTATAGTAATTTTAATAAATTTTTACCCATAAATTTAAACTTTACATTAAAAATACTGAATTCAAATAAACTCGTTGTCTCAACATTGGATTCGGTCCTAGTGGTCACTGCTGAATATTTGACTAAATTTAAAGATGACATCAAACAACTGCAGAGGTGGTTTTTACCAACAAAAGAAAATGGGTGGTTTCAACTTTCTAGCAGAAATTGACATTGTACGGTTGCTTTTCTCAGTACGTTGCACGGACACCTTTTCCTCAATCCTTGCATTTCTTCCACGCCATAAATCTCTTTATGCTTCAATGACGTTTCCACTGGTTTCCTGTTTGCATTTTTATTCTTCCTTCAAATAAATTTATTTAAATTTTGGAAAGATATTACCAATTCGATTACGTAATGTTCCATCATTAAAAAAATTTATTTACATCTTAGGTACAGCGACATTTAATGACGTAATAAATACTTTCTTTGTTTCAATTTGTGTGAATCTATTTTTTTTTGTCCGTTTCAAAAAGAATTATTCCTTTCTAATTTAAAAACAATTTAGCTTAAACTTATAATTCTACCGTTAATGAGAAACTTCTATAACCACACAAATATTCTGGACTCTATTTTGACTTGTTTAGGACCACAAATTTAAAAAATCTTCATTTTTCCTTAAACTTTGTATTCAGTCAAACAGATTCACATAAATTGGAACGGAGGGAGTATTTCATTTGTATCATTTTATTTAAACACTTTTTTATTTCTTAATTTGTCAAAAATGGCAGATTTCGATAATGAAAATTTATTTAATTTAATATTTTTATTTTATCTCATTAACACAACTTATTGGCATTACACTTGATATTAAAGTTAATTTTTTATTACGAAGGAAATAAGAAGTGATTTCTCTATATAGTTAAGATTGTTTGACTTAAAAGATTTTTAATTCTTTTTAAGCAAATTAATCAAAAATTAAAGGGGTAAATCGTAGTGAAAGATAATAAACTCTTGGATCGTTATAAAGAAGAGATGATAGAGATATATTCAAGGACAGAGAGAAAAAAATTATCAAAGAAGAGAGAAAATAGCTTTGTATATCATTCAATCTCCCCTTTACAAACCCTAAAATCTCCCTTATATACTAGGGGATTTCCCTTAATTTGCTGGGACGACGAAGTAAGGAGTATTTGCTATGATAAAACTAATCGACGATGCTAGGGCGTCCCCCTTCAACCCTTGGGTCATTCCTTTATATCGACTTATGGGTTTGCGGTTGGCTGTCGTCCTAGCTGTAGGCCGTAGATGGTCACATTTAGACCTATACAGTTAGTCCCTCCGTTCGTCGAGGTCGCAACGAGATGCGCCCTTGGTGAGCGGACCTTGTGCTCCTACTAGGAAGAGTTTGAATTTGGCAAAATGTGACGGCGCGATCAACAAGAGACGATGCCCTCATTTGGCGGGAAAATTAGATGTACACGCCACCTTGGGTGATGTCAGCTCGCATACATCATCATTGCGCGGATTTTCGAGGTAGAAAGACTGACGGTTTGGCGCTTGATTTGTTGTACTGACTTGAAACCTACCGCCTCGATTCGGGTGCAATCCAACCCTATAAATAGGTGAAGGGTTCAATTTCATCAAAACTTTAGCTATTCCTCGGAGGTCTTTGGTCTTCTTCTTCCGTTTTCGCATTTCCTCACTTCCTCATTTTCATCCCCGATCGGAAGTCTTCTTCTCTTTCCCTCCATTGGTGAGGTTTGCTTTCTTTAAACAAAATCATGCCGAAAATATGTCGCCCTCATAAGGATGTTCCTGAGATCGTTTCAGTAAGTGCATTACTTTCTCCGACAGCGGAGAAGTGGAAGCGGAGGATGACGACAGTCCTCTTATAGTGGAGGCGTTACTACCAAGGCATACCTCGTCCCGGAGTGATTTCAGCAAGAACCCACCCCTCACTTCGATTCCTGTACTCTCGAAGATAGATCAAACTCATCTCGACGCTTTTCGCATAAAATACGATATCCCCGCTCACGTAGAAATGGCTCTGGCAGAGGGGGATTATGTAAACGTTCATTGTCCTGGGTATTGCGCTTTCTATGAGTACCCGTTTATGATTGGTTACACCCTGCCTCTTTTTCCTTTGGCGGATGAGTTTTGTAGGTTCTATCATATTTGCTCGGCTCAGCTCACACCATACACACTTAAGGTGCTTCTTCTGCTGGCAAAGTATGTGGAATTAGCCGAGAGTGACGTCTCCGTGCACCACCTCTTGCATTTATTTTCACCCGACTTCCTTAGGGGCACTATGGTGCACTTAAGGCTTCGTGGCACGAAGGGGTTGGTGGTCGGGAAAGACGACCGGCCGAGCCATAAGTATTGGCATAAATATTTCTTCATCAAGACTGAGCATGTGGGTTCTAACCCCGCCGAGTTTCCATAGAAATGGAACGAAAATCGTAAGTACCATAATTCATTAAATTCTCCATCTTCCGCAAATATTGCTTCTAACTGCTCGTTGTGCAGCTATGGCTCGTCCACCCCACCCCGTTACTGGCCTCAGAAAATGGGTCACTGTCCTGCTTCCCCATGCGGAGGAGACTCAAACTTGGACTGCCTTCGTTCAACGTTATGGCCCTAAGGTTTCCTCAGGTAAACTTTTGATTTACTACGTTGGCGGTCGTGTGACGCTGTCTAACAGTGTAATTCTTTATGACGACAGGTCGGGGAGCCTCTAGGAAGAGGGAGTCAGTCCCTGCTTTTAGATGACCAGCTACTTCCAAAAATACTCAAGATGTTTTGTGTGCATCAATCCGAGAGGGTCGTCCTCTACTTCTTCAGCAGGGGACCACGTCCGTCCCTGCAACTGTGAGAGATGTAGCCTTGTTGGCGCTGACCCCTCATCCTATCGACGAATCCTCTAATGGTAATGAGCCATTAGAGAGAAAAAAGAGGAGATTGGAGTTGGGAAAGGGGGTGGCCACTGAAGCTGACAGGAGTGGGGCATCTCGGGAGACCCCGCTGCCCGTGTTCATGGATGATGCCATTTTATCGGGGAGATCAGCCCACGAGAAGATGGCTGGCCCTGGAGCTAGTTTGGTACGTTCTGCTGAAGGGGGTGCATCGTCCAATGTCAGAGGGCCTCGCATAAAAGCTGACGGGTCGGGTTCTGACATCGCCCCGGAGGACATCAATGAGTTCTTGAGTTGCCACACTCATGTGGAGGTGAGGATGGATGGGTCTGGCCGTCATGTGATAATTCCAGGGGGTTATGACTTAATGTTAAAAAGCGAGTAGGCTGCTTCAGCCCTCACTCATTTATGCGCCGCTCCCGAGAACGAGATGCTTATGACGATGAATGATGTGGAGCTATCTCGGAAGGTCGCCGGCATGGCCTTACAGGTAGGTTCCTTTCACTTTTCCTTGTGTCATGGTTGGTATGGGAATGGTGTGTTTAAATTTTGCTCTTTTTTTGTCAGACCCTCGTCCTGGAGGCAAAGAGAGTTCGTCGTGAACGCTAGAGGATGGACCTCTATAGGAAGATGTCAACAAAATAACAACGGTACCGCTCTAAGCATCGAGCGATGGCCGATATCTACTGTCACGATCCTGAGTTCCAAGTGTTCCGCGAGGGGCTTAAGCAGTGGGAGGCCCAATTAGAGCATAGGGTGGCGGAGCTGGAGGAGAGGGATGAGGAGCTTGTGTGGGCTATTGCTCATAATAGCGAACTGGAGGTCTTTCTTAAGGCTAGGGAGGATGAGCTCGAACTGAGTCAAGGAGTGATGGCGGAGAATGCTGACCTATAGCTGAAGGTGGCCGGCTTGAGCATCGAGCTGAATGCCAAGACAGTGGACATCGGCGGGCTCAAAGGTGAGTTAAATACTACTGTTGATAAGTTAGCTTCCGCTATTTCTGATATGGTCTCATTGGAGGATGCCCTCTGCATATCTAGATCGGAACTTACACGGGAATGAGAGGACTCCGGTAGTCAGGTTGCGGAGCTCAAAAGGCGTATAGGGGAGCTAGGGGTGGAATTATCCTTGCTGAAAAGGCAAGTGGCTCAGCCGAGGGCAGGAAAAATAGATCGCTATCCTAGGCCTTCCACATCTCGTCCTCCGATCGTTCAGGGCTCAACTCATTGTTTATATGAGATGTGGGTCTATGTTGAGGCTCGGCTCGACGTATATAGAGCTTTTTACGCCGAGGGCCTGGCGACAGAGGCGGAGGTTTAGAAGGTGCATGCTGAAGCATGTACGACTCGCGAGTCATGTGGGTATGAGCCTAACACTCCTGATAGGGCGGGTATCTCTTCCGACGACGTGAACCGCCTTGATTCGGACTCATGGTAAGAAGATGCTTACCCTAGTGGGGCTGATGAGTAATTTTAGTTTGTTTGTTTTATTTGAGAATTTTTGGGCGCGAGTTGTATCGGGGCTCGCCCATATGGACGAATGTAAATAACATTTTGTTGTAATATAAACTTCTTTTTTGTCGTTTTGTCTTGTTCGCTATTTTCTCTTTTTATTTTGTTGCATGATACTTGGTCTCTATAGGGATGTTTCGTCTATTGTTAAAAAATATAATTCATCGTGGTTTGAGCAAGGTCGAAGTAATGTCGATGGCCTTGGCCATTGGGATGTTGTTTCCACTGTGGTCGAAATAGTATCCGTCGTAGTTTGAACAAGGTTAAACTTGTGTCGATGTCCTTGGCCATTGGGATATTTCTTCGACCGTGGTCGAAGTAGTATTCATCATAGTTCGAGCCAGGTCGAACTTGTGTCGATGGCCTTGGACATTGGGATGTTGCTTTAACCTCGATCGAAGTAGTATCCGTCGTAGTTCGAGCGAGGTCGAACTTGTGTCGATGGCCTTGGCCATTGGGATGTTGCTTTGACCATGATCGAAGTAGTATCCGCCATAGTTCGCGCAAGGTCAAACTTGTTTCGATGGCCTTGGCCATTGGGATGTTGCTTCGACCGTGGTCGAATTAGTATCCGTCATAGTTCGAGCGAGGTTGAACTTGTGTCGATGGCCTTGGCCACTGGGATGTTGCTTCGACCGTAGTCGAAGTGGTATCCATCGTAGTTCGAGCGAGGTCGAACTTATGTCGATGGCCTTGGCCATTGGGATGTTGCTTTAACCGTGGTCAAAGTAGTATCCATCGTAGTTCGAAAGAGGTCGAACTTGTGTCGATGGCCTTGGCCATTGGGATGTTGCTTCGGCCATGGTTGAAGTAGTATCCGTCATAGTTCGAGCGAGGTCGAACTTGTGTCGATGGCCTTTGCCATTGGGATATTGCTTCGACTGTGGTCGAAGTGGTATCCGTCGTGGTTCGAGCGAGGTCGAACTTGTGTCGATGGCCTTGGCCATTGGGATGTTGCTTCGACTGTGGTTGAAGTAGTATCCGTTGTAGTTCGAACGAGGTCGAACTTGTGTCAATGGCCTTGGCCATTGGGATGTTGCTTCGACCATGGTCGAAGTAGTATCTGTCGTTTCATATGATGGAGGATTCTGCTTATACAATGGAGTTCTGTTTATACAATGGAGAATTTTGTTCATACAATGGAGATTGAGTTGTGTAGTCCCTTTATTACTTCATCCTGGAGACCGTAACGATGGGTTACAGTGATGAACAGTGTGCCGATCCACAGGGTATCCCCCTCGCCGCCTTGATAAAAACCTCCCTGAGAAAACCCGATTATGACAAAACTCGGGTGAGGGAAAAAGAGTAAGACTTAGGTGAAGCCTTTCAGAAGTGGAAGTACTTGAGATGGGCGACGTTCCAGGTGTTCTGGAGTAGTTTGCCCTCCATTGTTTCCAGTTGGAATGATCCTTTGTTTGTTGCTGCTGTGATTTTATACGGTCCGTCCCAGTTGGTTCCTAATTTTCCCTTGTTCGGGTCCTTTGATGCCAATGTTTTGGCCTTGAGGACGTAGTCACCAACTCTGAGTGGTCTTTTCTTGGCTTTTTTGTTGTAGTATCTCTCTACTTGCTGCTTTTGGTCATTTTTATGTGGGACATGTCTCTCCATTCTTCTGCTTCATCTAGGTCTTGCAATCTACTTTCGTCGTTATCTGCTCCGTTTATATGGGAGTACCTCAGATTGGGTTCCCCGACAGCGATGGGTATGACTGCGTCGGTCCCATAGACTAATGAGTATGGCGTTTCTCCTATGCTGGACTTTGGTGTAGTTAGATAGGCCCATAATACTTCAGGTAATAGCTCGGGCTATAGCCCTTTGGCTTCTTCGAGCTTCTTTTTCAATATATTTAGTATCACTTTGTTAGAGGACTCGGCTTGCCCATTGGCAGCGGGATGATATGGTGTGGAGAGTATTCACTTGAATGTAAAATTTTTCGAATAACTCAGTTGTCCTCTTTCCGATGAACTGGGGTCCATTATCGCAGCTAATTTCTTTGGGGATACCGAAACGGCATATGATATTTTTCCATATGAAGGCGATGACCTATTGTTCGCGTATTTGAGCGTACGCACCTGCTTCTACCCACTTAGAGAAATAATAAGTTAAAACCAAAAGAAAACGTACCTTTCCTCATCCCGCTGGCAGAGTGCCGACTATGTCTATCCCCCACTTTATAAAAGGCCATGGCAAGGTGACCGAATGGAGAAACTCTCCTGCTTGATGTATCATAGAGGCGCACTTTTGGCACTATTCGCATCTGAGGACATAGTCTGCTGCTTCTTTTTTCATAGTAGGCCAGTAATAGCCGGCGTGAATGAGGCATCGAACGAGGGAGCGATTCCCTGTATGGGCGCCGCAATGACCCTCGTGTACTTCCTCTAGGACTTGCCTTGTTTGATGTGGTCCGAGATATTTGGCTAGGGGGCCGCCGAACGTTCTCTTGTAGAGGTCATGATTTACTAGGCTGTATTGAGTCGCTTGTGTCCAGAGTTTCTTGGCTTCCTTTTTGTCTTGTGGGTATGTTCCGTCCTGTAAGTAGGACACAAGGCAGTTACGCCAATCCCAAGTTAGGTTCAAGGAGAGTACCTCGACGTGGTCTATGGCTGAATGAAGGAGGGTGACCACGTTCTCCTTGTCAATATTCTTGGTAGCCGCAGCTAATTTGACGAGGCCATCTGCTTCTATGTTTTGTGCCCTAGGGATTTGATCGAAGCGGCATTCGTCGAACTCCGGTAGCAACTTATGGATTTCTGAATGATACTTCTGAAGTCTTTGCTCTTTGATTTGGAAAGACCCGGTGACTTGATTCACGACAAGTTGAGAGTCGCAGTGGAGGATCAGCCGTCGGGCTCCATACTTGAGGGATAAATTCAGACCTCCAATCACATCCCCATACTCGGCCTCGTTGTTAGTCATCTCAGGGAATCATATAGACTGGCAAATTACTTCGCCCGTTGGGACTTCGAGGATGAGACCTAGTCCAAATTCTGAGACGTTCGAAGCACCGTCAGTGTAGAGGGTCCAGAGGTTGGTGTATGCGGAAGCGCGAAGTGCTTCTTGTTTCGCCTCTGGTAATATATCTGCACTGAAGTCGACGACGAAATTGGCGAGCACCTGCGACTTGATAGCAGTTCCTGGTTGGTAGGCTATGTCGTGGTCGTTGAGCTATATTGTCCATTTGGTGAGTCTGCCTGAGAGCTCGGGCTTATGCAGGACACCTCTTAGGGAGAAATTAGTTATTACTTTTATGGGGTGGCATTGGAAATAGGGTCTAAGCTTGTGTGAAGCTATGACTAGTGCCAGAGCTAGTTTTTCAAGGTAAGGTTACCTTGTCTCGGCATCTATTAAGGTCTTGCTAATATAGTAAATAGGAGATTGTGTACCTTTGTTTTCACAAACCAGGACCGCGTTGACAGCGACTTCGGATACTGCCAGATATACGAGCAAACATTCACCTTGGTTTGCATTGACGAGTAGTGGTGGTGAAGATAGATATGTTTTTAGTTTCCTTAAGGCATTGATGCACTCCTCATTCCATTGTAGGCCATGATCCTTAGCACGTTGAAGAACATGTGGTATCTGTCTGAGGACCGTGAAATGAATCTTGACAACGCGGTTATTCGCCATGTCAGCTTTTGTACCTATTTCTTGTTGGGTAGCATCTATGATATGGTGTCGATGGCTTTTATTTGATCAGGGTTGACTTTGATCCCTCGTTGTGACACGAGGAAACCTAGGAATTTCCCTGATGCCACGCCGAAGGTGCACTTTTCCGGATTCAACTTCATCCCATACCGTCTCAATATCTCGAAAGCTTCTTTAAAATGATCGATGTGATCCTCCTTCTTTTCCGATTTTACCAGCATATCGTTGATATAAACCTCTATTGTTTTGCCGAGCTATTCTTTGAACATCTTGGTGACCAATCTCTGATAAGTGGCCCCTGCATTCTTGAGCCCGAATGGCATCACTTTGTAGCAGTAAGTCCCTTGGTGAGTGATGAAGGTTGTCTTTTCCTGGTCCTCTTCAGCCATCAGGATTTGGTTGTAACCAGAGTAGGCATCCAATAAACTCAGCAGTTCTTGCCCCGCTGTTGCATCGATCAGTTAGTCGATATAGGGTAAGGGGAAGGAGTATTTTGGGCACGCTTTGTTCAGATCGGTGAAGTCCACGCACATTCGCCACTTCCGGTTCTTCTTTTTTACCATGACCACATTGGCGACCCACTAGGGATACTTCGATTCTCTGATGGATCCATTATCGAGCAATTTGTCCACTTCTTCGCTGACCGCCTCATTGATTGTGACATTGAATATTCTCCTCTCCTGTCGTATTAGTAGGTAGAATGGGTCGACATTCAACTTATGAGTGGCAATATCCTTTGGGATCCCTGACATATCTGAGTGGGAGAAGGCAAATAAGTCAACGTTGTTAGTTAAAAATTTATGATACTTACCTGGTTTTGGGAGGTTGTGCCCGATGTATACCTTTCTTGTATTGTCGGCCTCATCCAACTGGACCGGGTCGAGGTTTTCTATAGTTGCTTTGCAGGCTTCTATGATGTCTGTGTCTCTGATGACCTCTGCGGGTAGGTCGGTTTTAGTTCCCGACATGGCTGATTGTTATGCCTCCGCGCTTGCTCCTTTCAGCTGTTTGGTGTGCGTGTAATCTTGGGCGGTACGCGGTTCGCCTCGAATGTTGAATACTCCCCATGGGGTGGGAAATTTGATCACTTGATAAAAGCTTGAGGGGCCGGCCCGCATGGCATGTATCCATGGGTGCCCTATGATGGCATTATAGGCTGTTTCTTGGTTCATGACATGGAAAGTTGTTTCCAACATGACTCCCCCTGCCAAGACAGGTAGCACTACTTCCCCCGAGTCCACTCTACTTCATTGTTAAAACCCGTTAATGTTATGCAATGCGATATTATTCTATCCTCGAGCCTCATTTGCACGAGAAATCTCGGGTGGATAATGCACGCGTCACTTCCGTCATCTATCATGATTCTTTTTACATATGTATCAGCGATGCATAAAGTTATAACTAATGCATCATAAAGGGGGAAAGACAAACTGTCGGCATCTGACTTTTCGAAGATGATATTGTCTTCGAAATTGTCATACCATTCGTGAGCAACCGTCCGCTTGAGTTTGTGTGTGGTGGTGAATTTCACATGGTTGATCACCGAATCATCACCGCCGCCGATGATCATATGTATGGTCCGTGCCGAAGATGGTGGTTTTGGAGGTCCTTGAGAGGGGTCGTGTCCTCTAGCGAAGTTGACCCTTTCTTTATCACTGAGTAGTTCTTTTAGGTACCCCTGGTTTAACATTCTGACCACCTCTTGCCGCAGGCCTATGAAATTCTCGGTCTTGTGTCCTCTTTTCAAATGAATTCGCAGAGGACGTTTGACCTTCTTGCCCCCGGATCTGATTTAATTTTTGGTGGCCATTGTACCTTCGTGCCCAGCTTCTCTAACGCGTACACTATCTCTGAAGGGGAAACACAAAAGTTATGAGCAGATAACAGTGGAGGCATACCTCTTTCATTTCAAAGGGGTGTGGTGTGTCGTAGCAGGGCATCTGCATGTCTCGGAGGAGGCAGGTTAAATGTTCTGACATAAGGCTGATGTGTTTCTCGATTGAAATGCGAGGGCCGATCCCTTCGTCCATCATTGCGTCTGTCCCTCCTTGCTTGGTTTGGACAGACGTTAATTGTTGAGTCGGCCCGTTAAGATCATCTTCGTCTGCCCTTACCTCAGCGCAGTAGGCGCTATGAATTTCTTCCCACGTGGTGGGGGGGGGGGGTTACTTCATGAGTCTGTTGAGAAATTTTTTGTTTGGCTTTGACCCGTTCCTATTTAACCCATTTTGGAAGGCCGCGACTACCATTCCTTCTGACACATTTGGTAGTCATATTCTTACTCTGTTGAATTGGACCAAGAAGTCTCTAAGTCCTTCGCCCACTGTTTGCCTGATGGAGAAGATGTCGTTGACCTTAGCTTCGGCCTTTTTAGCTCCTGTATGGGCAGTAGCAAATTTGTCCGCCATCTCCTCGAACGCTGATATCGATCGTGCAGGTAGTTGGGAGTACCGTGTCAATGCTCCTCATATCAAAGTCTTACCGAAATGTTTCAGCAGCACAGATGGCACTTATTCTTTTAACAGGTCATTTCCCTTTAGCGCGGTAACATAGTGAATCAGATGATCTTGTGGATCTGTTGTCCCATCGTATATTCTCAAGTATGGTGGCATTTTGAAGGTTTTTGGGATGGGGTGAGAAGCAGTTTCTTTGCTGTATGGTTGTTTGACGAACCTTCCCACATCACGTTTCGGTAGTAGCTTAGGGGCGCCAGGTATTTTGTCAACCCTTTCCTGGTGCTCTTTCATTTGATCGCGAAGAATTTTGTTTTCATTTTTCATTTCTTTCATTTTCTTTAAAATGGTTGTGAGTCCATCGTCGCTTGCATTGATGATTGTGCGAGTGTTGTTCGTTCGTGTAGCATCTGGCTCACCGGTGGCAACTGCTACTTCTGCAGTCGGTGAGTCTTCGACAATTCCTTGAGGGGGCTTTTCGAGCATATTTCTCAGGGCACTTTTTAACCACTCCTCTAGTAGCTTTTTGATCGCTGGCGGTGTTTCTCTCACCGTGGACGTGGAAGCTCCTTTTTCATGCAAGACTGTCAGGTCCCCGTGTGGAGACGGTGAGATCTCCCCCTCCGGTGTACTGCTTGGTGTTGTATTCTCGGTATCTTCCCTATTGGCTTCGTCGAGGGAGCCTAAGAGGTTGTTTGAGACATCTGCTATCATCTTCAACCTTGCTTCTTTTTCTACCATTGTTGGTTCTTATGGGGTATGAAGAACAGTGATCATTGCTTTTGATTGGATTTGGGTCGCATGAAATGCGCACCCGAGTTTAGGAAGATAATGTTATTAAAATAACGTGCCTAAAGCAACTACACGTTTTTAACTTCGCGAGGGCCATGGAAAATTCCCCAGCAGAGTCACCAGAGCTGTCGCACCTCCTTTTCGCGCTACCGCACCCCCCGAAGGGCGTGGTAAATGGAGTTTTTCCAATTAAAGGACAATCGAAACGGGATTCGTTATTAAAGATTCAGAGTCACCACTTGGGAGATTAATGGTGTCCCAAGTCACCGGTTGAATCCCGAATCGAGGAAAAGATTGACTCTGTATTACAGTCCGCGAACCAGAAATCCGGATAAGGAATTTTGTTAACCCGGGAGAAGGTGTTAGGCATTCCTGAGTTCCGTGGTTCTAGCACGGTCGCTCAACTGTCATATTTGGCTTAATTATCTGATTTTATAACAAGTTCAAACCTATGTGCACTTTTTCATCTTTTAACCGCTTTTATTATTTGTTATTTTAATAGAGAATTGCAATGTCGTGACAATGCATCTTGAACTGCGTCACATAAATGTACTTGCAGTTTTTGACATATTCCAACTTCGTTGAGATTTGGATTTGGGTCACATAAATGTGCACCCGAGTTTAGGGAGATAACATTATTAAAATACGCGCCTAAAGAGTCTAACGCGTTATTATTTTGGGGAAGGCCGTGAAATTCGCTAAACAGCCTGTCTCAAAGTCTAATTAATTATTATAACCATTTATTGAGGGCCCCGCGGCTTATTTATTCTTGTTTGGCGAGGCTCGTCTCATTTTTTTATTTAAAGGTCCATCCTAAAGTAACTAGGATTTTTCTATATTATTTGTCTCTAAAAGAAATAAACAAAATATCCTAATTAATTAATGTTATAAAATCAGGCTCCGAGTTCAAGTCCGAGCCCAAATAGAAGGGAGGACCTTTTAATTTGAACCCGCTACTTAACTCAAGGCCGAAATTTATACTATGTTAAACTAAACATTGAAACTTTTAAAACAGGCCTAAATGATGACGAGCGGGCCTTGGGGCCAATCCAAGCCGAACAAGCTTAATGGGACGCCTGGAGATCCAAAGGTCGAGTCCCTAGTCTAACATGCCAAAAATTTATTTAACGTCCGCTTGCATTTCATCCTACGCCAATATTTTATTCCTTTATCTATTGGTGCGTATCCTTAAAATTAAAAATAGAGACTAAATTTGACAACAGTATTACTAAAGTAGACTACCTATTCTCAAACTAATTCCAGCCAACATTTTTAGTTAAACAGAACTATTGGAATTAACTACATGAAGTTCAACACCATCTGGAACTCTGTTTTACAATTATTGAAATTAAAACTAACATTAATCACTAACATGAAGTAATTCAACACAATCTAATTCCATCAGTCTACTATACATTAATAGTCTAAACAATCCATTACAATTCAGTCCATTATACTCGATTATGAAGAAAATACAGTAACTACTGAAGCTTCCAGTGAAGCTGGACTTCCATTTCCTTTTATTTCAGCTACACTCTACATGATGTTGAGATTTAAATACATGTACCTGGAAATATTTACAAATGGAAGAAGAAGAAAGATCGGCAGCAAGTACCACAGCAACAACAAACAGCAACCAACTACAGCCCAGTAACAGTTCAAAAAAAGAACTAGTAAAGATCCCAGCAGCAACAAAACAGTTTACATCAACCAACACAGCAATTTCAACTCCAGGAATGACTCACTGACCCCCAGAACCAAACAGAAATAGAGATTGACCTATAGCAATACCAAACAACTTTAAAAATAACTCCAGCAACTCAACAGACCATGATTCACTCAAAAGCACCAAGTTCGACTTGAAAACAAACAATTCATGGAGGATAACTATTGGAACTCTCAATCACTCGATGTAACAGTATTTTCTGATATTTTTCAATGGAACAGTAGCTCTCCTCAAGACTGAAGATGATCTAACATAATGAAAGTATTCTCTCAAACTATCTGAACCACTGATTCAACAAAAGAAGACACTTTTTCAATCTCAGCCTGATCCCCCTTCTTAACTTTCAGTTTTCCTTAATGTTTTTTAGCTCTCTAACTCTCAGATTTTCAAAGTATTTTTTTCAGTGTCCTCCCTTTTTCAGTATGAATCCCCCAAGAACTCTCTTAAAATGATATGCTCAAAACTGACCAAAAAAAGTCTCCCTTCTTATTGTCCTAATGTTTCTATTTATACCAAAACTCAACCCGTTCACCCCACCTTCAGTGGACAGTCAATTAGTCCTTAAAATCAGTCTTAGTGTAGTCTCCCCTACTAATTGTCTATTGACTTATTCAATCCCTTTACCCCCACATTATGCTTTGTTCCCTACTAGTGTATTAGTTTAATATCATATTAGCACTTTAGTGGACAGAGCACTCAACTTAAACAATTCTGCAAGTTTTCTATAGCTAAATTACCCTCCCTGATGCCCTGGAATTACTGTCCTACCCCAATCAACTATAACCAATCCATTTAACAGTTAACCAACTAGGGCTCTACTTTACTCAGTTGTAAACAAACTGGCCAAGCTATTTAAAATAGGCAAAGATCTTCTGAAATAAAACTGTGCATTAAAGAGTTGTAGAACCATGGCTTAGCTAACTTTGAACAACTAACAATTTAATACCCTCTGCGCAACTACTGAACAAATACAGATTCAACACACACAAAATCAAACTACAAGAGAAACTAATCAACCCAAAACCTGAAGAATTCAAACTATCAAATTATTCTTTATCAGAGGAAGAACAGACATATACAACTTGAATCAGAATTACTACAAAATCCGATTAAACTACCAACTTATTGCTTTGAATTAGCTAGATTGACATGTGAACATTAAATAACAGAAGTAGAGATGAAAGATCACATAGAATTTGACCAAACCAAAAGAAAAATTCAGAGTTGAACCAAACTAACATACAACGAAACATAGACAAACAAACATATAGAAAAAGAAAAGAAGAAATTTAAGAAAACTTACTGATTTTCGGATTCCAATCAACATATTCTTCAAAATTAATTTCCGGCTAGTATTATATGCCTATTTCGTCAGAAACAGGCTTATAATACTAATTAGAAACCAATTTGACCTTGACAACTTCGAAACAATCTAGAACCGTAGAACCCGCCGCCATTCAACGAGTTTTACTCGGATTCGAACCAAGTTGGTTAAGGATTAGGAGTGAGGAGGTAAGGCGGATCATTGGGTGTGACTCTGGGGGAGTTTGGTAATGGCGCCGCCACCAAGGATTTTTAGGGCGGCGCTAGGGTTCATGTGATCAAAAATTGATATTCGACGAATCCTGGGTTGATTCGACGAAAACCAAAGGTGTCCTAGTGGTGAGGGAGGTCTTGGGGTCAAGGGGTGTGAGTTTGGTGGTCATTGGATGGACTAGGGGTTTTGACAGATTCTTTGATCGAATATTCGAAAAGCTCCACAGGGATTCGATGGAAACTGTTATAGGGGTTAGGATGGGGAGGTCATGGGGGTTCGATGGTGTAAAGATGAGGGTCATTGGACCACTAGAACCACCGTGAGGCAATTTCCGGTGGGTGGTTTACGGCGAAGCTAGGCGGAGGAAGGCGAGCCCGTCTCTGAGGGTTTGAGAGAGACGAGCGAGGGGGGGTTTGGCCTGGGGGGTTGGGTAGTTTGGGAAATTATATACCAGGGGGGATATTGAATCCAAACCGTTCGATCAAGTGTGATCGACGGCATGGATCAACTCCCTTAGATGGGAACGACATCGTTTGGTTAAATGAGACCAATGGGTCTCTGGGTGAACTGGGTCGGGTAAGGGAACGGGTAGGGGAGGTGGAATGTGAGCCGTAGGATCGTGCAAGATCAATGGCTAAGATTACTTGGCCATGAAACGGCATCGTTTGGGCGTCTGTATGGCCAGGCAAGCTGGACTGGGTCGTTTGGTATTTATTTTGGGCTTGGATTTAATTTAAATTGGCCCATTCCGAGTTTGCTCTCTATTTTCATTTTTTCTTATTTTTCTTTCATTTTCTTTTTAATTCCTAGTTATCAAAATTCCTAAATTAAATTGTAAAAATCAAAATTAACTTAGAAAAATACTAATTGACCCTTAATAATAATTATCACACAAAAATTAAACACTAATCAACATAAAATCACACAATTTGACATTAAATGCTAAAAATGCAAAAATATATATTTTTTGTGATTTTTTTATTTTTGTAAAACCAACTTAATTGCTTCTAATGTACAATTAAATCTTAAAATGCAAATGCGACGTATTTTTGTATTTTCATTGATTTAAACAAATAGACATGCATACGCAAACGATAAAAGAAAAATAACACAAAATTCACAAAAATTGCAAACAACACAAAAAATTATTTTTATTTTTGAATTTTTGGGAGTAATTCTCATATAGGGCAAAATCACATGCTCACAGAAATCCCCACAAACGGCGTCAAATTATTTGACTTAAAAGATTTTTAATTCTTTTTAAGCAAATCAATCAAAAATGGAAGGGGTAAATCGTAGTCAAAGATAATAAACTCTTTATAACGAAGAGATGATAGAGATATATTCTGAGACAGAGAGAAAAAGATTATCAAAGAAGAGAGAAAATAGCTTTGTATATCATTCAATCTCCCCTTTACAAGCCCTAAAATCTCCCTTATATACTAGGGGATTTTCCTTAATTCATCGGGACGACGAATTAAGGAATATTTGCTATGATAAAACTAATCGACGATGCTAGGGCGTCCCCCCTTCAACCCTTGGGTCGTTCCCTTATATCGACTGGGTTTGCGGTTGGTTGTCCTCCTAGTTGTAGGCCGTAGATGGTCACATTTAGACCCATACAAAGATGGTTCTGAATTATATCTACCAAAATGTACATTGTACCAATGATTTTCTACGTTGCACGGACTCCCTTTTCCTCGTTGCACTTCCTTCTCACCATAATCTGTTTGTGCTTCAATGACGTTTCCAATGGCTTCCAGTTTGCTTTTTTATTCTCATTCATATTATTAAATTTGAATTTTGGAAAGACATGACCAATTCGATTACGTATGGTTCCACTAATTACAGTATTTTAAAGAAAATTTAGCCTTTGTTTAATATTTTATGTACGGAGTACTTGAAACATAAGGTTCCATTATTACACTTTTTGATCCCGGCACTAAGTGCGCCCCATCCGAGAGTGCGGTATCTTTTGGAGAAGTAATGTTGTGCTTTATTGGTAATTCTAGAAAAACGTTTAAATTTTTTTTTTTGTATGATGAGTGATAAAAATTAGAAGTCCCCCAAATTGTGTAGAGAATCAGGTTCTCTATCAGTTCCCACAGTAAATAACAATATATTTACGTGAAAAACTCTCAGCTCACAGAATTAAAAATCACGACCTACTCCGGTAAGATTTCAACTTTACTAAGTTAACTTTAGATTACAACCTATTGCAATCTAAGAATTAAACTCCCAATCCCTCACCTCTTACAATAACTCTATTGTAAGCTCATTGTAATAACTCTATTACAAAGTCACACACTTGACTAACTCTATTCAAACAGCCAAAAGCAATAATAGTTTCAATGATGTCCTACTTAATGCTTCTAAAAAGATGTATAGGAATTATAAGTAAATTGCATGAGACAAAGACACGGCAATACTAAAGGACACAAGACATATTCAATGCTGGGATCTGGTCCTTTGTTTTGTAGCTGGTTTGTTCTTCAATGCACCCGAGGGAAATAGTGGAGGCTGCACACTTGAGAGAATAATTGATTTTGTATGTCCAAGTGTTTGGTGAAATCCTTGTAACATGTAGTATATCCATATATATGAGAGATCATGAGAGTTATTACAAGGGCATTTTCGGTCTCTAGTGAAATACAGTTGTGCTACTGTATAGTTGCAAGTGCAGCAGCTTTAACGGATATAGAGTTGACTTGCACGACGATTTGGGGACCTGATGATATATGTTCCCTGTGCAGTTCCCTTGTCTGTTTTCCTTGAGAATACAGCCAGACAATAGGTTGTGTTATAGTGAGCACAAGGTTCCTATCTGGTTCTTTTAAGAAGTTTGACAAATCATAAACATTAGATTCGCATAACTTATCAATTTCTCCCTTTTTGATAATGAAACACTTATAATTGATATTCTCTTTTTGAGAACCAGATGTCCACATGTTCCCCCTTACGAATCAGAAAACCTTCGCCCAGAGTCCTTGAGAACTAGTTTCCTCCCCTTCAATTTCCTTTCCCGTTTTGGCATCATTAAAAGAATTAGACATGCATACGCAAAAAGAAGTCCATCAACATTAACTCATGCCACTTGAGTACACACAACACGACTAAAAATAGAACACAAGAGTATAACATTGCATAAAATAGGCAGCCATGCTCGTTAACTATACGAAAGAAGGAAAATATAGGAGTAGTAGTACCATAATCACACAAATATTAAAATTCAAACAAAAAATAAAAGTACCACAGTCAATAATTAGAGTCAACAAAAGGACAAGATTAGGAGAAGACTGGGAAAGGTGCAAAAACAGCGGACACTGGATGGGAATCAAGAAGGATCAGGGAGCAAGAGCCTTGATGAGGCTATCCATTCGAGCATTAGTGTCCCTTTGATCATTGATCAACTACTCCTTCAGGTCCTCTACTTGTTTCCTCAACTCAGCATTTTCAGCCTTCAAACAGAAAACCTCTTCACCCTGAGCACTGCTAGAACCAGGTTCCTTGGTAGCTTGAGCAAGCTTAGAATCCAGAATGGAATTTTCTGCTTTCAAACACTTAATTTCTTCATCGGCAGCCTTCTGAGTGTCGATCAGCTGAGAAATAGTGGAGTTTCTTCCTATTCATCCCTTTTTCACCACACACCCACACTCTTCCAAAGTATTCATAGTGAACATTTGCTTTCTGGTTTCCACATATTCTTTTCCCAAAGGAACTTTAAAGCGTTCAAAGACATTGGTAAGGAGAAATCCATAGGGGAGACCATGATTCACATCCTTAAAATCTGCCTCCTTCCGCGTGTGTTCAATCATAATCCCAGGCAGGTTAATAGAAGGGAAATAATCTAGTGCTTTCAAAAGAACCTGGTCCGCAATGGCGGTAATAGACCTCCTCTCAGCCATAAGGCAGCAGTACTTTATTTACCAACTCAAACAGCAGTTGGTATTCTGGTAGAAGTTCCTTTTTGTGCACTCTTTCCCCCGTCTGAACAACTTGCTTCTTAATGATTAACTTCTTAAAGTCAGGGGAACCAGTTCCCTCTACAGTCTTCAGCCCGGCAGTAGGTACCTCAAGAATCTCACCCAGCAGATGCTCATCCATAACAAAGTCCTTCCATTCACCTTCAAACAAATTGTGTCACCATCTACCACAAATAGGTCAGCGTAGAAGCTTCTCACCTCATCTTCATAAAAAGTTGGACTTGTAACCTCAAAGAGATGGGTCGATTTCTAGAATTCTACAATTTCTACTAGTTGTCTCATGCCTGATTGTTCAAGACTTTCATGATCAAAGAATCTACCCTATAGAACCTTTTGTTTCTTAAGATTTTCCATCCTCTCTAACTCACATAATTCTACCCTTGATCCTTTAGAGAAACCATGTTCCCCACTAGTACTCTGTCTCTTTCTGATAGGCTTCTTTTTCTCTGCTTTCTCTTTCTTGCCATTCATAAGTTCTTTTTCAGATACTACCTTATTCTGCTTGGTGGCTGTCACACCTCTTTTTTCCGCTACTGCACCCCGTGAATGGTGTAGTAAAGGAAGTTTTTCCAATTAAAGAAAAACCGAAACAGGATCTATTATTAAGAGTTGGAGTCGCCACTTGAGAGATTTATGGTGTCCCAAGTCACCGGTTTGAATCCCGAATCGAGGAAAAATTGGCTCCATATTACAGTCTACGAATCAGAAATCCGGATAAGGAATTATGTTAACCCGGGAGAAGGTGTTAGGCATTCTCGAGTTCCGTGGTTCTAGCACGGTCGCTTAACTATTATATTCAGCTTAATTATCTGATTTTAGTACATGTTCAAGCCTATGTGCATTTTTACCTTTTAACCGCTTTTGATATTATTTTTAATGAGAATTGCAACGTCGTGAAAACACATCTCAAACCACGTCACATCAATGTACCCATAGTTATTGACATATTTCGACTCCGTTGAGATTTGAATTTGGGTCACATAAATGTGCACCCGAGTTTTAAGAAAGTGAGATTATTAACACGCGTCTTAAGAGACTAACGTATTATTATTTTGGGGAAGGCCGTGCAATTCGCTAAACGGCCCGTCCCGAAGTCTAAGAATTTTAATTCAACCATTTATTAAGGGCCCCGCAATTTAAGTATTTTGTTTGGCGAGGCTCGTCTCATTTCTTATTTAAAAGGAAAACCTAAAGGCGACTAGGATTTTCTATTTTTCGTCTCTTAAAATACAAAAAAAAAGCCCTAACTAATTAAAGTATGTGGGGAGGACAAATCCTCATGAGTCAATCTTAACTCAGTAAGTCCGATAACATAATAGGTAACAACAAAAGCCTTAACAATTCATTTGAAACTATCAGATTGTGTTTCATAAAAAAAACAATTTGGACCACTATAGACCTGGGCCCAGGCCCAAACGTATACGTACAGTAGAATAGGACCTGGGCCACTCAATAAGGTTTTTAAACGTTTACCTTGTGCAGATGAGCCCAATCTACCACATCAACCAATCTTCTATTCAATTTGCACCGTTTTTTACTGAAATGTTTCTTCAAGCTGTTCTAATCGAATCCCAGTGGTGGTTATTGCTTTGGTTCCGATTTTTATTCTCAAACCTATGTATTATTAGATGTGCTACTGCTTTATCCAGAAAAATGCTGATTAAACTGAAGCACTACTAGCTAAATGAAATTATCACATCTAAGAGCTAATTTAACAACACAAATATTTGTTATCTGATTCTACTCCAACGCAGATGCTCGCTTGAAGGAACTAATTCAAGTTCATACCTCGACTAGATTTATAATAATTATACGTGTTAGGCTATTAAACTAAAGTAGTAACTATATCATGAAATCAATTTCAGCATTCCACATTGTTCTCTAAATCTACGGATTAACAGCAATACATAATCTAGTATAGTCCAGCACTACACAGTCCCAGTTTAGTTAACACATTCAGTCAGCTGTTTACATAAACTCACTAGCAACACTCGACTAACCAAATAGAAAATGAAGATAATGCATGAAGATAATCAGGATATTCAACTGAAGAAACAACGAGATTTCATTCCAAACTTCTCTACATCACATATTACATCACCAGGGTTCGAGACATGTACCTGGTGTTGGAAACACAAAAAGAGGAAGGAGTGATCAGCAACAGTAGTAATGATACGGCAATAACAGCAATACACCAGCAACAACCCAGTAATAACAACCACAACAGCAATGGAACAGTAACAGATGAACAACACCAATTGAAAACCAACAGCAAATACTCAACACCCAAAATAAAACCCAACTCGAAACCAACTTCAACCAGGAAGTAGTAGAAAAGCAGTCCAGGAATCAACTTTTAACCAGACAAACACTAGTTTCGACTTCAGGAGTGAATCAATGACACCCAGTACCAACAAAAATAGAGCTTAACCCACATCAATATCAACACAAGCCAAATGAACACAAAGGTACACTAGAATTACTTAAGATCAGTCTTAGTGTATTTGAATCGGGAAGATGAAATCAATGAAGCAAAAGAGAGGCTTCAAAGAAACAGTGGGGTTTTCAGCTCTCAAATTTTTCAACTTTCAATTCTGACTTTTTTTCAGATTTTCCAAAAGCCAGCCAAATTAACTTAAAATTCTGGACTTCTTCCTTTTAAAAATCCAGCCCCTTTTCACTCAAAAATGACTCTATTTATAACCTAAAACAGGCCTGCTCACTCTGCCTTGAACTCCCCAGACTTTAATTCTGCCCATCCCCTCTAAATCCCCACACCTAATGTCTTATCTTCTTCCAAGCTATTTTGTTCCCCACACTTACATGCTTTGTCCCCTATTTTTTCAATCAAGAGTCATGGGGTATTAATTAAATCTCGTTCTATTATGTTTGGTCCCCCATTGATATTAAACTAATGGTATTTAAACAACCACTTGACAGCCCCTTAAGTTAGTCTTAATTACAGCCCTGTTAAATCCCAATATTACCTTTTGACCCCATGTATATTACTGTCCTACCTGACCCTTGTTAGTCTGTTATAAAAATCCAAACCTATCAAACTGGTTTCTGGTTGATCTATCTACAGCTATAAACCAATTCCTAGTATCAAATTCACACAGTGATTCACAGTAAGAGACCAAATCAACTCAAAAACTGGTATCAATCAGATGGAATGAATTGATCATATTGGGAACCAATCCTGATCAACTCAAACCAAATGATCAAACAGGGATTTGCTAATTAGAGAAAAACATGAATATCAAATAGGTTCAAGCAATCAACAGGATGAACTGAGATGCATTTGAAGGTGTCAACCAAGCTAAGC
>MU763257.1:0-22541 GCA_026770625.1 Nicotiana glauca | reverse complement strand
ACTTCACATTCTTGAATTCTTATCGTGCGTCCTTGATTCAGCTTGAAAAGAAACTCTTGAAATTCCTTCCACGCGTGTGTATACACGCATGAGCGCTCAGTATCGGATGTGCTTTGATGGCTTGTGATTCCCCAATCGAGGGGCGAGATGTACTCTCTATGAGTTTATGTTGGTCCAGTCTAGAAGACTTGAGGTCAGATATTTGCCTATGGCTTGAGCACCATGGTTCTGATTGTGTGGACAAGTGTTTTTGAACCTATATGTTCGGTATTATCCCTATTAGTGGAAATGACGGCTGGATAGCCATGTGATGAGTATGTTAGTACTGCGAAATGTATCTATGTAACTTGAAAGTGATGAGGAAGGTCTGCGGGATGAAAGGTGATCTAATAAGTGTTTGATTTCTATTGTGATTGGATGTGTAGCCCCGAGTTATGGGCGTGTGAAGAATCTTTTCATGTCTCCTAGTTGGGAGTGAAGTAAATGACATGTTGCGGTATGATTTCAGACTCAGGAAGACTAAGTGGTTGTGTAATATGTATGACGGTGGAAGGTATATGAAAATGTTATATTGAGGCGAAGCAGGTGGGTTATCTCCCGCAGAGTGTGCTGAAGTGGTATGATCATTATGTGTATGTTAGAAGATCTTATGTGTAATTGAATGGTACGTGTTGAAATTTGAAATTTCGGGTCGCTTAAGAGAGCGGGCTTAATTGTTGCGGGGATGAATGCGAGATTTGTATAAGATTTACAGTACTAGATGATTTGTGTTTTCACAAACTCATAAATGATTTGAGTTTAATCTCACTATGGTATTGTGGCATAAATAGAGTAAAAGTGTTATGAGTTATTGAGCGTATCTTGATCTATGACTTCGAGCCAAGTGGGGGAGTCTGCTGTGAGCAGTTTATTGCACGGTTAGGTGCTATGCTGGTTCCAGTTTGGGGCATGCGAGTGAATTAGCTATGGCTAAAGTAAAGGAAATTTTGATAAAGGTTATATTATGCTTCATAGGGTATGGAAATCACGGAATGTCTAGAGTATTGTTGGTAAAGAATGCTCGGTGCATAGAGCCGGAAGTTGCTTGGTTGTATTGGGATGATTAAGTTATTACTTGTAAAGAATAATGCACATAGAACGTGAATGCGATAAGTGGTGTTAAGGAAGGATTACTCTCTTGAGTGTTGCTGTGCTAATGGGACATGTGTAATTTGGCTTGTTTAGGCAGTGCAATTTAGATTTGAGCATAGTAGATGACTCTTGAAAGAATTCTTATGGATTCATAAATGTATATAATTGAATTTGTATGCCGCTAGAATTAATTATTTACATTGGATGGTCCGAGACTTGCGGTAATTCTGTATGACTACGGATTATGTACTCCAGTATAAGGGAGGCAAACGAATGATTCTAAATTCACCTAAGATACATTTATAAGGGGTGTTTCGGTTGTGGTACTTACAGGGATGTTGAAGGATAATATATTGGCTTATGGGCCTTAGGGTTGTGTGGTTTTATGTTGGAATCTCTAGTAATGAACTCTGGGTAACATTCATGGTGTATGTCAAGTAAGAGTGACAACTTGAGGGTAATTCAAAAAGGAAATCAAAGAAATAGAATAGCCTGGTAGTGAGTTGGATCAACACAATAATGAATAAGATCGGTTCTTGGTGTACTTATAATGTGATGGGGATCTACAGACGTTTTGGTGGCTATATTCATGCGTTTTGGGACCCACGTGATTTGTTCAAGTTACAGGAATATAGTTCTGGCAGCTTGGTTATGTGAAAATGAATTGTAAGGCGTTCTTTATGGTTTCTACCAGGGTTTGGGCCAGATACTTTTTACCGGCGTGAGGAACATGTTGTGTATTATGATTTATCCCTCGATGGGAGCAATTAGAAGGTTTCTAAATAACCAGTATATAATTTACTGGTGATTTAGAATTTATAATGAGATTCTTGTGTTTGTCACATGATGGAATGATAGATATGGTGCGTTGTACGGGATTAAGATTTGCCAGATCATTCTTAAAGGGAAGGTCACGAATTTTGGTTAGAATAGTCAGTTTTGGATAGTTAGATCAATGTTATAACTGCTCGGCAAACCCTAAGAAGGGTGCGTATTAAAAAAAAAAAAAGGGGTGCATTATGTTTGACTAATGGATGTTCATTGATATTACGACACTCACTTGGTTGATCAAATAATAATATTCATATTTTGCTATGTAGCACGAAAGAATTATAAAATATTTATCGTGAGATGGTTGTACTTGATGGATGTGTTAGTAATCTGAGTGTTGGGGGTTGTTATCAGTTGCGATGGTTTATGTGATCTATGAATTTGGAGATTGGGACTTCCCAAAAGCATAATATTTCGGGATTTACGGCATGTTTGATGTGAACATTTTTTTTGAACTCAGTGGAGGCACTAGTTGCGCTAATTGATTGCGATAACTATGCATTGTGAATGTGAATATATGTGAAGTTTGAACCCATGTGCGAGCACCTGAGAAATTATTTATGCTCGATGGGGAAAATGCCTAGGTTATGGTAAGTCTGGAATCGACTGTTGAGCTTTATGCTATGATGTGTTTCAAATATGCAACAATGCGTGAGCTATTTGAGCTATGACTGGGGCTACATAGAAGTTAAAACCCCTGAATGAACTTGATAAATGCCTTAGCGATGAAAGATTTTGTTTTAATTGAGCTTCAATAACATGCCTACACTTTAGGATGTCAATTATGCCAGTCCAGGAATGTGAGAATATTATCTTACTCAGCATGAAAATGTATACATGTTTGAATGCTCCTATATAAATGTTTGAACTGGAAGTCTGAGACTATACCAGGCAAATTATATTATTGGCACCTGAGTTATCCGTGCATATATATTTATTGATGTGATTTGCACGTGAGTTGTCCGTGCGGGTGCTATTGTTAGCACGTGAGTTATGTGGAAATTGCAGTTCCCCGATCAATTATATGATTAATGGTTTTCTTCCTATTTATGCTATGATATTTCCAGATCAGGGCAATTTGAGAAAAATGGGCGCATGTACATATAGATGGCCTTCGCACAGAATTTGATGAGTGGATTTAGATAATGTTCTATGCCGAAAAGGCAGGATTACATCGGAATAGCTGGAATAGTTGTGTTTGGTGATATAAGGTCATTGGACCTAGAATGAGTACTATGGAATGTGATTACGGTAGATTTGAGAGAATAATATCGGGAGTGTACGGAGATTTGGAACGAGACTTTATGGAGAATGGAGTTTCATACTAGTACTTGGTTGGTTTTGAGCAGTTAATGTGATCGGAAATGATGTTGCGAGTATGCGAGTTGCATAGTATATTGTGTAATTATATTTGGAGTCATGGTTAAATCTTAATACAACTTGCTCTAATTCATACAGTGTGTTGATGTGAAATTCAGGTCTTGAAAAGAAAATTTTGGATGTTGGAAGCTTGATTCCAAGGTTTATGGGCTAAGGCCAAATTAGTAATTTTCAGTTATATGGTATCGTCAAAGATCTATGGTATAGGATGACGTGGGATTACCCCCGGGTATGCATAGGCGAATTAGTGATTTGAAGGTTCAAACATATCAGAGAAGAAGGATTACCCCGTGATCAAATATATGGGATATGAAATTTTATCATCATTTTTGTACCAGAACATTTTAGAGTGATTGTTGGAGGTCGAAAAAGGTTTAGTTAAGATGTTTGGCATATAAATTTAGAGTTGAAGAAAGTGAATGGGTTATTCTCAATATTTCTCCATAAGGATGTTATGTGAATTTCTACTACGGGTAAAGCATGTGTAGTTATATAGGCACTTATGAAATCCCAAAGGGAATATGCCAAACTATGAGTATGATGTCTCCCTATTATTTGTCTCCATGTATTTTGTATTTTCATGTATCTGTGTCTAAGAAGGTAGTTGAAAATCCTTTGTGTATCCCGGTGGGAAACTACTAAGGTAAAGCTAATGGGTAATTGGCTTATGAGAGGAATCTATTTGTCATACTAGTTAGATAAGTCTGGGAGTTTAGATCGCTTCTGTAAATGTATTATGGCGAAATCTATGAGTCGAGAAGCCCACCTGGAAGGTCAAAAACGTTAAGGAAAGAAAATTTTCTTTCTTGGTTGAATAGCCCAATAAAGGTGTATCGAAAGGTATTTTTTTTATGTGTTACGATTCAAATAGGTGAAATGCATGTAATATTGAGATTAATGTTGTTGATATACATTGTGATGTTTTGTCAAGTTGTGGATGTGTTGTTAGGATGATTTTGGTGATTCTATGACAGGTAGATATGCCAAATTACAGAGGAGACTCTACCGAAATTTTTGAAAAATTTGGGACTTAGTAAAAATTTGGGGGCTAGAGGTGTACGAGAAAAGGGTAAATTATGGTATGTGTTTGGGAGCAGACTCTGATCCTCATTCGAGGACGAATGATCCTAAGTGGGGGGGAGAATGTAACACCCCGGAAAATATTTGAAGTACTCAACCGCTATTAAGAAAATTACGTGCGTTAATTATATTATTTTGTCTGCAAAAGAGGACTATTAATATGATGGATATCAATTGGATATGATAATAAGTGTACGAGGCATATTATAAGTGATTTGGGGTCTAAGGAGAGGCCTAAGTCCAAGCCAAGTTGAAAAATTCCATTATAGATGAATGTATCGAATGAGCACGCGCAAGACCAAACTTTGGACGAGAATATCTGAATATATATAAAGATTTAAGTGATGACAACCTATTAAATGAAATATTTTTGAATCTAGTTTCTAACGCTTCAAACCGTTCGTCATTTGGACACTTCTACAAGAAGTTATGACCAAATTACCAAAGCAGCGCAGAAATTTGCACTACCGCGGCGCCCCATGCGGTGCCCGGCGCGCCGCGCCAGTAGAAATTCCAGTAAAGTCCGAAATTTCATTTCCAGACACATTTTGCACAGCCGCCCCGTGCCCTGCGGCGCCCCATGTAGCACGTTAGTACAAAAAAATGAGTTTTTAAGACCAAAACCCCATTTCATTTAACTCGTTTGGGGTTTGTTATTTTGGGATTTTTTGGAGCTTTTAGAGAGAAGGTGGAGCACCCTCAACCCAAATATACATCAAAAGTAAGTTTTATGATATTTTTATAATGGATTAACACTATTTAATGGTAGTATTAACATCTACATAGATTGAAAATCATAGGAATTGCTCTAATCGTCAAGAATCATTCAAAAGGGTTCAAGTTAGGGTTTGGTCTACAAGAGGTAATCCTACACCTTCGACTTACATATATGAAGTTATTATGGAATTATGAGGAGTAATCGTGTATTACAACTTATGGTATGGTGATCAGAGATCATAAATTCCCAATTTAAATACATGAACATGGTAGGGATTTAAAGGTATTTATTTGATGGAATTTTGTTGGTTTGGGTGTAAATAGTTGATCACACATGTGATGTTAGGAGTATAAATTGTTAAAGAATAATAGTGGAATGAATTGTTGGTTAATGGTGATAGTTGAAGGAACCAATACTATAGTTATGAGGTGTAAATATCTATGCCTACAAGATGTTTGATAAGAGGCCTAAATGGCATAAGTTATGAGATTTACTACTAATATTGGCCCTATTGAATGTGGTATTGTAGATTGAAGTTACATAACTGTATTAGATCATTGTAGTATCATTAAGGGGCGAATTTCAGATATGTATGGCTCAAACCCCGTCTTTTACAAATCGAGCTTCATCGATGTTTATGTGATTTTGATAGATTTGACACACGTGGAGATCAATTCGAAAGGCAAAGGCGTCGCGAATTAAAGAAATAGCTGGTTTGAGGTTAGTAATAGATGTAAATGCTGTGTTGAGGGTTTAAAACCCCGAATTTGCATTTCATAGTGCTATATTTAGGTAACTTGCATGTCGGATAACGGGCGTGGGGTAGAGCACCATTGGGGATTGTGACTTGGTCTGTCCCACTTGATGAAAACACTACCTAATTGCTTGGAATTGAATTGATATCCTAATAAATGGATTAATTATTATAATTGGGGCTTCGTGACAACTATTTGAATCCTTCAGGGATTGTTTTACTGGTTTCTTACCATATGTACAGAAAATTGAACTCAGTCCTAGTATTAAATAATATTTTGCAAACTCAACCACTTTTCTCAAAACTTGGGACTTAAATAATATTTCTAATGAAGTTTGGGCTGAATAATTTGTTTGCTATTGTGCCGAGAGGCTTATGTGATTTTGGACTGATTATGGGATCGGGCTGCGTGCCGCAGCGGTATTATATTTACGAGATCGAGCTGCGCACCGCAGTGGTATTATATTGATATTTATATGAGGCCGAGGGCCTATATTTGATGCGACGAGATGACTTGATATTTGTGCTTGGGCTGTAGGAACCCCTCCGGAGTCTGTACATACCTTAGTGAGCGCCGTCGACGATAAATAAATGGATGGCTCGGGCTGCACGCCGCAGTGGTTACTAGAGAGTACTGGTTTATGCGCTGCATTGCATATTTTGATTATCATTATTTATTTCTCTATTGCAGCATTATTAATTTCGTTGGTCACCGTAATTGATATTACCGGTGAACTGTTGTGATTATAACTTATCTTGTTCCTATTTAGGATTTCTTACTCTCAGTCTTTATTTATGTTTATAATTATCTGGGTTGGGAGTACTCGCTTTACTCCCTGCACCTCGTGTGTAGATACATGTGCACCTACTGAGGCTGAGTGAGACTATCTCTGTCGAGCATTGTATCCGGGAGCATTAAGGTAGCTGCATGATGTTCGCACTCCTGATCTTCCCATCTATCCTATTTGTTTTATTCCACATTTTTTTTAGAAAAATCTGTAGTAGGTTGACAGTTGTGTATTAGAGGCTCAGACTTGTGACACCTGATCATTCGGGCTGTGTGGTAGTATTTCTACTTGGGTTTTTCCGCATGTTTGACTATATCTCAGACTTTCGGTATGATGACTTAGTAATTAATTGTGTTAATTGGACCATAAATTGTAGAAAAAGGTTTTTGGTTGGTAAATTGGTCGGGCTTGCCTAGCAGTGTGTTGGGCGCCATCACGACCGGAATTTGGGGTCATGAAATCCCGCTTCTCCAAAATTACTTTTGCTTCTGCTCTAAAATATTTTTTTCTTCTAAAAGCTAGACAAACACTTTAACTTTGATAAAAAAATATACTTTCTGCATTGGCTAAACTTTGCGATAAGCTCTAGGCATGGGCGGATGGCCTTTTTGTTGTTTTTTTTTCTTTTTTTCTAAAATTTTAAAAATCAGAATGCATAGCCGGCCCCTTGATCTTGGCCATTTTTTTCCAATTGGACACCTAAATTAAGAGTAGTACCTATTGAGCACTTAAAGTGAAAATAAATTGTGTCAATTAGATACATATGTTGCAGTCCCGGGCAAATAAAAATGTGTGTATCTCACATGCTGCCAGCGTGGTACGTATGACCAATAAGAAAAACACATGTCACTAAAGAAAAAAAACAAAACTGAAGGACCCCGGAGATGAAGACTGTCTCATTCTCCACCCAACATTTCGCGCCGATGAAAACTGCCGGAATTATTGAATTGCAGCCGAGACTAGATTTGCCATCTTCTCTACATAATCGACGGGTTTCTTCTACTGCTCTTTTCTTCTTCTTCTTTTTTAAATCTAAAAAAAGTGATATTTGAAAAGGCCTTTCCTGATACATACCGCCCTACTAACATCAGCCAAACTTACCATTACTGCAGTAGTCCCTCACAAAAAGGGTGCTCTAGTAGCCTTGTCCTCTTCATCTTCAAAAATCGCAAAGCCACCTCCATCCTTGCTTACGATTGTCCTCCATCGCCGACTATTAATGCCCATTAAGTCCTCGGGTGGGTTTTGGTCATGGTAATGGCGTGATGGTGATGCAACAATCAGCGCTTCTTTCATTCCTAGTTGATAATTTTTCTATTGAATATGAAGTATATTCTTTAAAAAATAATTGATGTTGACTGTAATTTTCTGGTCATTGGGATTGAATTTGAAAGGTAGGTGATGGAGGAAGAATGGTGGTGGTGAAGCATCTGTAATAGTATTGAAGATGGTGGCAGTACATAGGAAGAAGAAGGAGATTGAAGAAAGATAGAAAAAAGAATCCACTTCTTCTCATGCGCTCAACACAAGTAGTATATTACAAACACTGCCATGTCAGCAATGTATGTCTAATTGGCATAATTTATCTTTAGTTAAAGTGCTTAATAGGTACTACCCTTAGTTTAGGTGCCCAAAAGAAAAAAAAGGGACAAGTTTAAGGGGCTGCTATGTATTATGCCATTTTAAAATGTAACTAATGGTTATTCAATGCTAGATTATTAGTAGTGTGATTCTTAATATATTTATAAAACTACACTTAATGATATATAACATTTGATAGAATGTTGTATTACAAGTATTATCGATTATTCGACACGTTAAAGAAAGTTATGTTACAATATGATAGATTTGGTATATATAGGTTAAAATACTATGATGCAGAAGAATTTTTTTCATGATAGTGGAGTCTGAGCCAATTTTGTATGCTCTTAGGATATCTGTTACCTCCTACCATCATAAGTATTAATATTAATTATACTAAATACCCTGATAATATAACTCAGTTTCAAATATCCCTTTCTATTTTAAAATCAAGCACTTATACCCTTTTATCGTGAAAATTCTATACTTACACCAAATATGAGGTTTATCCGTAGGTAAAGTATATTAAAATATGATTATTTAAAAATAAAATAAAATTACAAATAAAAAGTTTTACATATTCATTTGTGAGAAATTTAAAAATGAGGATAAATATTTTTGTTAAAAGTTAGTTTTCACGTCTTAGATTAAAAAAGAAATTGAAGTATTGTGAGCATGTGATTTTTGCCTCGCTTGAACTTCTCCTACAGAATTCTTAGAATTGGGATTTTCTTTTTACTGCTTGATTTTTAGGATTTAATTGCGTAATTTTGCGTGTGTTTTCATTTGTGTGTGCATGTTTAGTTTTAGGTAATTCATAAGAATACAAAAATATTTTATTTGCATTTAGGATTTAATTTTAAATTCTTTTAGACTAATTAGTAATTATGGTTTTACAAAAATACGAAAAATCATAAAAAAATTCAACTTTTAGTTTTGAATTTTTTTTAGTTTTTCTTTATTCATTGTAGTAATAATCATTCAGGGTTAATTAGTTTAATTAGGTCCTTAGGATTTTAATTCAGTTTTTTATTTTTAAAAGAAAAAGGAAAATATACAAAAAAAAGAATTAAATGAAAAAAGGAAATAAAATAAAAAGAGAAAATCTAGGCTTGTTAAAATCTGAGTTTTGGGCCAGTTGTGCGGATTATTTGCCAGCCCAAACAAAAACCCCACAAATTTGTTAACCCAGCCCAAAATCCACCCCAAATACCCGGTCCTGCCCCCCAATTCCCCAAACGACCCCGTTTCAAGTAACATCAATCAGGACAGTCAAGGTTCCTTAATCTAACGGTCCTGAAGTGGAGATACATTAATATATGCATATATATATATATATATATATATATATATATATATATATATATATATGTCTTAACAAGCCTATCCCTCTCCCCCCTTTTCACCATCTCACAGACCCCAGTAACTAACCCTAATTCCGCCCTGAGCCGCCGTCTGCCGCCGGCCAGAAATCGCCTCCACCGGCGGTGATCAGCCAATCACCCTAAATTCACACCAGAGGCCCTTCTCACCTTCCTCATCAAAAATCTACTTCTAGTTCCCCTCAAATCCCATTAAAACTTCCCCAAATCCCCTAACCCTAGCGCTGCCATGGGTTCCTCTGCCGTGTCCGGCGGCGCCACCACCCAACCACCACCAAATTGACACACTTGAACCCCCGTATTCCCCTCATTCCAAATCCGCACTCCTTTTCCTTCAAATATTCCCCAAATTTCTCGAATTTCTAATCTTAAAAAACCAGAACCCTAGATTTTGAATCTGTAAGGTTCCTTCTCCAGTGTTCACAAGATTGAGGCTCGATTTAGCCACGAGATAATGTTGTTCGTTTGTTCTTGGCAAAGAACAAACGATTAACATCATTTCGAGACTCAAATTGGAAGCCAGTCATGTTCAAGTTCAAATTGTTTAGTTTTCCTAGTTTATTTTTGATTGTCTCACCTTATATTTGAATTTCCTGCTATTGAATCTAGTTTACACTCAGTTTTTCTATTTCCTTTTAGGTTAATCTGTTTATTCATGCCTGTTCTTTTATGATTGTGCCTTGATTTTTGCTTGCCAGTTTTCTTAGATTTGTTTTGTTTAAGTTTTTGATTTTTTTTCTCTGTTTATACTGATATAGCATGATTCTGCTTTATTGATAAATTTTGTTTGTTTATTTTTTCTGTTTGACTGATAATTTATAATAGTAGCCTTTAATTCTGATTTTTAATAGTTAATTCAAGCCTAAAAATTAGGGTTAGTTAGATTTGCATTCCAATTTTGGGGTCTTGTAATAATTGGTTGTCGTTTGGATATTGTTGAATAATTCAAACTCCTTGTAATTAACCATGGTCATCATTGACCAAGTTAAAGGGGTTGGTGTAATTGGACTTGGTTTTAGCCTAACCTAGGTTAATAACTTTATGGGTAAATACAAGGGTAATTCAGGGGTAATATAGGTATTCTAATTAAGGAGTCTTGCAGTAACTGAAAATAGAACCCCCTAGAACCTTCTAGATTGAGATTCTAATTTGAAATTCAGAAATTGAGTAGTATAACTTGGGTAACAAGTCAGCCCCCTAAGGACTTTTAAGCAAAAAAGGATAAAATTAAGAGGGGTATAATGTGCAAAATAGAATCTGAAAGGTGCCCTAATTTTTGCCTATAAAAGGTAGTATACCCTGCCTTGCAAGGGAAGTTTTAAAAATCTGAAAGTTTGAAAGAAGTTTTGAGAGCCAAAGTTTTTAGAGTTTAAAATCTGAGAGCCTAGATTTTGAGAGATAAAATTTCATGGATTCTAAGAGCCAAAAAATACAAAAATTGTCATTGTTTTACTGAAATTCCACAAAATCCTTTACGTCTTCCTTCTGAAATCATCCCTGAATAGCTGAAAGTTAGGATGAATTAAATCTGCATGGGTGTTTCAGCTTAATTGGATAAGTTTTTGGCTGGATTTTCAATTACTAGGTGTTGTTAATTGCTGTGGATTCAAACTTAGTCTAAGTGATTAGTCCTGGGTTAATTTGGCTGCTGAAACATTGTGTTCTGCTCACCCGCTATTGCTGATCACCATCTTTATTTTTCTCTCAAATTTCCAGGTACATTTTAGCTCATAATAGCAGGATGATTGCTGAACATGTAGTAAATTCGCAGTTCTGCATGATGAGATGCCGTTTGGAGCTTGATTTCTTTATGCCTTCTATTTGTTCTTATTCTTAGTTAAATTAAAAGCCATGGACATTTGAAATATTCAATTTGACATGTATAAAATGATTTGATGTGTTACTTTTAGGATCTGTACAAGTAAACATTGGACTTTGTCAATTCATTTTCATGTTTCGTGCCATTTCAATTCGAATTTGTTTAAATTTAATAATTCAGGTTGAGCTGGACTGTTAAACGTGTTGTTTCAGAATCATGTTTAGGCTTAAAAATAACAAGTAGCACTGTTAGCTTAATTGTTTTAGGTTGATATTCATTCAAAGTTTGCTTGGTTCCAAATTCATTTTCAGTAATGGTTTGTTTGCTCGAATTAAGGCATATATTGTGACGATCCAAAGGGTCATCACCTATTTTCTCATTCGTTCCGTGCTTCCGAGGCCTTGAAAACCTCACTTTTATTTGCCTCGATTTGTGTGCGCAGTCCGAGCGTGTATCCGGAAGGCTTAAATATGAATTCTGTGTGAAAAATGATGAATTTTGATATTAATATGGTTAAAGTTGACTTCGGTCAATATTTTTGGTAAACGGACCCGGACCCGTGATTTGACGGTCCCGAAGGGTCCGTAGAAAAATATGGGACTTGGGCGTATGCCCGGAATCGAATTCCGAGGTCCTAGGCCCGAGGAATGAATTTTTCCATGAAATTGTTTTCTGAAAATATTTAAGGAAAATGAAAATGAAAATGAAATTTGATAAAAAAGTGATGGTATCGGGCTCGTATTTTGGTTCCGACGCACGGTACAAGTCTTAAATATGTGTTAAGCGCTATCTGTAGAGTTTGGTTGAAAACGGACGTCGTATGACGTGTTTCAGACTATAAGTTCCAAATTTGAAAGTTTATTGAACTTAGAAGAAAATCATGTGTTTTGGGGCTTGATTCTATGTATATGATGTTATTTTGGCGATTTGACCACGCGAGTAAGTCTGTAGGATGTTTTTGAGGTTGTGTGCATGTTTGGTTTGGATCCCCGAGGGCTCGGATGAGTTTTAGATAGGTGTCGAGTTATTTTTCTTAAACTTTGGGCTGCAGATTTTGCAACAGGTGCTTCAGACCTGCAGGCTTGGCATTTGCGAAGCTTGGCTCGCAAATGCGAAGTCTTCTTTGCAAATGCGAATTTAGCCAGGTCCGCCTGGGATTGCAAAAGCGAAGGATTTTCCGCAAATACGGACATCGCAAATGCGAACAAAATTCCGCAAATGCGAAGACTGGGCATCTGGGCAGGGTTCGCAAATGCGAACTCTTTTCTCGCATTTCCCAAGTCTAGTGGGTTCGCAATTGTGAACCCAGATTCGCGATTCCCATATCTGAAACCTGCAATTTTCATACTTAGACAATTTTTAAGCCTTATTTTTCATATCTCTCAAACCCAAACACCCATTGACGATTTTTCAAGAACCCTTCCTCCTCCAATCTATTTGTAAGTTAATTTTCACTTAATTTCTTCAATCTTTAACATCATTTATCATGTTTTCATCTTAAAATCAAGGTTTTTCATGTGTAAAAATGGGAATTTTGGGTAGAACCTAGGTTATCTTAAAATTGGGGATTTGGACCTCAATTTGAGGTTCGATTTCAAAATAAATCATAGATATGAACTCGTGGCAGAATGGGTAATCGGGTTTTGGTTCGAACCTCGGGTTTTGACCACGTGGGCCCGGGGGCGTTTTGAGAATTTTTGAGTAAAACTTTGGGAAATTCATTTTTATGCATTCAAGTTGATTCAATTAGCATTTGTTGATATATTCAAGTAATTTGTGACTAGATTTGAGCGATTTTGTGGTGAATTCGAGGGGTAAGGCTATACTAGAGGCATGAGTGGATTTTTGGAGCATTTGAGGTAAGTGTTTGATCTAACTTTGGCTTGAGGGAATAGGATTAGAGTGTTATTAATTGTTAATTGCTAAATGATCGAGTACGGTGTATAGGCTTGGTGACGAGTACCTATACACCGGTGTCTAGCATGACCATGGGTCTTTGTTTGTGCTTATTTTGGGACCCTTCCAGGATAAATTAATGATTTCTACCTAATGTGAAGAGTATGAGGATTAAATTGTGAATTGTGAATTCTTTGAAGCGTTGGCTCGGACGATAAAAATACTATTGAATAAGAAATGAAAGAAATGGAAAGTGATGTGATTAATCCCTTGCCGGGATGGTTTGAGTATATTGATTATCTCCCTTGCCGGGGAGAAAGTTGTTGTTATTGCTCCCCTGTCGGGATTTTTGTTGTTCAATTGTGTTCCCTTGCTGGGACATATTCTTATTATTGTTCATTCCCTTTCCCACTTGGTTGTGATTGTTGTTTGGGTAAGGAAGAGTGATAATGCACGAAGGGCCACTCCGTGCCATGTTTTGATTATATTTGCACGAAGGGTCATTCCGTGCCCTGTTTTGATTATATTTTCACGAAGGGTCATTCCGTGCCATGTTTTGATTATATTTGCACGAAGGGTCATTCCGTGCCATTGTTGATTATATTATGCACGAAGGGACATTCCGCGCCATTGTTGATTATATTATGCATGAAGGGACATTCCATGCTCCGATTTGATTATATTTGCACGAAGGATCATTCCGTGCCATAAAATGAGAGTTATGTGAGGAAAGCATGAAGGGTGATGCCGTGCATTTTATTTGATTGCTTTGGGTGAGGAAGAGAGTAAAAGTACGAAGGTTGATGTCGTGTAACTGTTGGATTTCTTGTTTCTGTTAATTATTGTTGTGCCCTGTTTCTTATTTAAGTTGAAGACTTTTATATCCGGATTGTACTCCCCCATAGCATGCTTCCCTCCCTTTAGTTTTGGTATTCGTTCCTTTTATTGCACATGTATATATATTGAACTATATAGGTCGATTGGGTAGTCCTGTCTAGCCTCGTCACTACTTCGCCGGGGTTAGGCCAGGCACTTACCAGCACATGGGGTCGGTTGTGTTGATACTACACTTCTGTGCTTTTTGGCATAGATCACGATACCGGAGTAGCTTTTGGGCCACAGCAGTAGCACGTTGAGTGGGAGCTGACTTTAGTCCAGGGACTACGAGGTAGCCTAGCTGGCGTTCGCAGGCCGGAGTCCCTTTCTATATCTTTTTGTTTGTTTTCATTGTACCGAGACAGACACTGTGTATCTTTTTTTTCCTATTCGGACTTGTTTGTAGCACTCATTAGTAGTTTGTGAGATAGCGACTCCAGTCTTAGGTAGTGAAATGTTAAGCTTTCGCATTTTTGGTTTCCAGTTATTTATGCTATGAATGACTTCCGCTTTTATTTAAAGGTTTATTATTGTTATTACTGTTGTGTTGTTATCCGAAAAGGTTTTAATGCTTGTCTTGCCTAGCTCCGATAGTAGGCGCCATCACGACTCCCGATGGTGGAAAATCCGGGTCATGACAAGTTGGTATCAGAGCTCTAGGTTGCATAGGTCTCTCTACTAACGAACAAGCTTGGTAGAGTCAGAGGGATCGGTACAAAGACGTCTGTGTTTATCCTCCAGAGGCTACAGAGTTAGGAAAAGTTTCACTTTTGTTTTTTCTTGTCGTGCGATTCTATTTCTCAAATACTGATTGTCTTTCTACTCTGTTCTTTTGCAGATGGCGAGAACACATGCTTCCTCTTCTACCGCGCAGCAGCCCGAGCCCCCAACAGCAGCTCCTGCAAGGGACAGAGGCCGAGGCAGGGGCAGAGCTCAGCCCCGGGCAGCAGTCCCCGAGGTGGAGCGTCATATTGACTATGATGAGGAGGTTCGAGCCCCAGTAGCTCCGGTGGGCCCGGATCAGGTCCCAGGAGGGATCATGGTCACCCCAGATCTTCAGGACGCTCTAGTCCAATTGGCAGGCTTTATAGAGAGTGTCACTAGAGCAGGTTTGCTGCCAGTAGCACCAGCCACTTCTTAGGCTGGAGGAGGGGTTCAGACTCCTGCTACACGTACTCCGGAGCAGGTAGCTCCCTAGACTTATGTCCTAGTGGTTCAGCCAGTTGTGGCAGCTCAGCTAAGTATTGCATCCCAGGCCGGCGATGGAGCGGCTATGTCTTCGGATGCCTTGTGGAAACTTGATCGGTTCTCCAAGCTCTTCACCACCACCTTCAGCGGTGCTTCATCAGAGGATCCACAGGATTTCTTATTCAGCTGTCATGAGATCTTTAGGATCATGGGTATAGTGGAGACCAATGGGGTCGATTTTGCCACCTTCCGGCTTGCAGGATCCACCAAGACTTGGTGGGGGGATTATTGCCTATCTAGACCAGCAGGGTCTCCAGTATTGACATGGTATCAGTTCGCGGAGTTGTTTTTGGAGACATTTCTTCCAGTCACTCAGCGGGAGGCACTTCGCAGGCAGTTTGAGTGCCTCCAGCAGGGCTCCATGACAGTTACACAGTATGAGACTTGGTTTATTAATTTGGCACGCCATGCTATTGTGATACTCCTTATAGAGCGAGAGAGGGTTCAGAGATTTATTAATGGATTGATTCAGCCGATCCGTCTCCAGATGGCTATAGGAGCTGGTAGTGATATTTCCTGTTAGGAGGCGGCTAATGCGGCTCGCAGGGTTGAGATGGCCCTCGCATAGGGAGGTGGTCAGATGTCGGATAAGAGGCCTCATCATTCTGGTAGGTTCAGTGGTACCTCGTCTGGAGGTAAAGATTCTTACGGTAGAGGTCATTCGCCGAGTCCCTTTCAGTCAGCGCTCCAGGTTTCTCATGGTACTCCAGGCGGTGGTGGTTCTCAGCAGCATTATTCATATCAGCAGCCTATCAGTGCACCCCCACTTCAGAGCTTTAGGGGAGGACATTCAGGTCGACAGAGCCAGCAGTCGCAGTAGCCGAGGTCTTGTTATAGTTGTGGTGACCCTGGTCACATTGTTAGGTTTTGCCCTCGAGCCTCGGGCAGCTCTCAGCAGCAGGGTCCTCGCCCCATGATTCAGGCATCAGGTGATCCACGGCTCGCCCAGCCAGCTAGAAGCGGGGGTAGGGATCATAGAGGTGGAGGTAGAGATCGTAGAGGTAAAGCTCGGACCGGCAGAGGTAGGGGTCAGCCTGTAGCCGATCGTCCCAGAGACATGGTTCAGGGAGGTGGGGCCTAGCCCCGGTGTTATGCTTTGCCAGCCAGTCCAGAGGCTGAGTCTTCGGATGCTGTTATTATAGGTACTATTCTGGTCTGCGATAGGGATGCTTCAGTGCTATTTGACCCTGGGTCTACGTATTCATATGTGTCGTCTTATTTTGCACCCTACTTGGCTATGCCTAGTGATGCTTTGGGTATCCCTGTATATGTATCTATACCAGTGGGTGATTCTATAGTGGTCGACCGAGTTCATCGTTCCTGTGTGGTAGTATTTGAGGGTCTTGAGACTCGTATTGATTTATTGCTTTTAGACATGGTGGATTTTGATGTTATATTGGGGATGGATTGGTTTTCCCCGTATCATGCTATCTTGGATTGTCACGCAAAGACCGTGACCTTGGCTTTTCCATATTTGCCCTGATTGGAGTAGAAAGGGATCCCAGGACATGCCACCCGCAGTGTTATTTCCTATGTTAAGGCTCGACGCATGGTCGAGAAGGGGTGTTTAGCTTACTTGGCATATGTTCGTGATTCCAGCATAGAGGTTCCTTCTATTGACTCTGTTCCTATTGTTCGGGAGTTCCTAGAGGTTTTCACTTCAGACCTGCCGGGTATGCCGCCCGACAGGGATATTGATTTCTGTATTGATCTGGCTCCATGCACGCAGTCCATTTCTATTCTGCCGTATCGCATGGCCCCGCCAGAGTTGAAGAAGTTAAAGGACCAGTTGCAGGATTTGCTAGAGAAGGGTTTTATCAGGCCTAGTGTTTCTCTTTGGGGTGCGCCGGTGCTATTTGTGAGGAAAATGGATGGGTCGATGAGAATGTGCATTGATTACCGGCAATTGAACAAGGTGACGATAAAGAGCAAGTATCCACTGCCGAGGATTGATGATTTGTTTGACCAGCTTCAGGGTGAAAAGGTGTTCTCAAAGATAGACTTGAGATCTGGCTACCATTAGTTGAGGATTAGGGCATCTGATGTTCCTAAGACAGCATTTCGCACTCGGTATGGGCATTATGAGTTTTTGGTCATGTCATTCGGATTGACCAATGCCCCAAAAACATTTATGGAGTTGATGAACCGAGTGTTCAGGCCTTACCTAGACTTGTTCGTGATAGTCTTTATTGATGATATTCTGGTTTACTCCCGCAGCCAAGAGGAGCACAAGCAGCACCTCAGAGTGGTTCTTCAGACTCTGAAGGATAGTCAGTTGTATGCTAAGTTCTCGAAGTGCGAATTTTGGTTAAGTTCGGTTGTATTTCTGGGTCATGTTGTATCAGCAGAGGGCATTCAGGTAGACCCAAAGAAAATTGAGGCAGTCAAGAACTAGCCTCGACCAGCATCAGCAACCGAGATTCAGAGTTTCTTGGGGTTAGCAGGTTATTACCATCGATTCATGGAGGGTTTTCATCTATAGCAGTCCCGATGACCAGATTGACCCAGAAGGGTGGCCAGTTCAGGTGGTCAGACGAGTGTGAGGAGAGCTTTCAGAAGCTCAAGACAGCTCTGACTACGGCATCGATATTGGTTTTGCCCACAGGCTCAGGGCCTTATACAGTCTATTGTGATGCTTTCTGTATTGGGCTTGGTGCAGTATTGATGCAGGACGGCAAATTCATAGCCTATGCTTCGAGGCAGCTGAAGATCCACGAGAAGAATTATCCAGTCCATGATCTAGAGTTGGCGGCCATTGTTCGTGCTTTGAAGATTTGGAGGCATTATCTATATGGTGTGACGTGTGAGGTGTACACGGATCACAAGAGCCTTCAGTACTTGTTCAAGCAAAAGGGGTTGAACTTGAGGCAGAGGAGGTGGTTGGAGTTGTTGAAAGACTATGATGTTACTATTTTGTACCACCCAGGGAGAGCCAATGTGGTGGCTGATGCATTAAGTAGGAAGTCCGCCAGCATGGGTAGTCTTGCTTATGTTCCGATCAGCCAGAGACCGCTTGCTTTGGATATTCAGACTTTGGCCAATCGGCTGGTGAGGTTGGACGTTTTTGAGCCTAGCAGAGTGTTAGCTTGCACAGTCGCTCGTTCTTCATTATTGGAGCATATCCGTGATCCGTAGTTTGATGATCCCCATTTATGTGTCCTGAGAGACACGGTGCAACGTGGAGGTGCCACGAAGGTGACTTTAGATGATGATGGTGTTTTGAGATTGCAGGGGCGAGTTTGTATGCCTAATGCCGAGGGGATTCGAGAGTTGATCTTAGCGGAGGCCCATAGTTCACGGTATTCTATTCACCCGGGCGTCGCGAAAATGTATCAGGACTTGCGGCAACATTATTAGTGGCGTAGGATGAAGAAAGATATTATTGCATATGTGGCTCAATATTTGAACTGTCAGCAGGTCAAGTATGAGCATCAGAGGCCTGGTAGGTTGTTTCAGAGGATTGAGCTTCCCGAGTGGAAGTGGGAGAGGATTACCATGGATTTCGTTACTGGACTTCCGATGACTCGGAACAAGTTTGATGCTATTTGGGTCATTGTTGATAGGCTGACCAAGTCAGCGCATTTTATTCCTGTTGAAACCACTTAGTCATCGGAGAGGTTAGCTGAGATCTACATTCGAGAGATTGTTAGCCTTCATAGGGTGTCGGCATCTATTATTTCGGATCAGGGTACATAGTTTACCTCGCACTTCTGGAGATCAGTACAACAGGAGTTGGGCACCCAGGTTCAGTTGAGCACAACGTTCCATCCTCAGACGGACGGTTAGTCCGAGAGGACTATTCAGATATTGGAGGATATGCTCCGAGCCTCTGTTATTGATTTTGGAGGCTCCTGGGACCAGTTTTTGCCTTTAGCAGAGTTTGCCTACGATAACAGCTACCAGTCCAGCATTCAGATGGCTCCATATGAGGCGTTGTATGGTAGGCGATGTCGGTCTCCAGTAGGATGGTTTGAGCCGGGAGAGGCTCGGTTATTGGGTATATATTTAGTTCAGGAGGCCTTGGATAAGGTTAAGATCATTCAGGACAGGCTTCGTTCGGCTCAATCGCGACAAAAACGTTATGTGGATCGTAAGGTTCGAGATGTAACTTTCATGGTTGGTGAGCGGGTCTTGCTCTGAGTGTCGCCTATGAAGGGCGTGATGAGATTCGGGAAGAAGGGCAAGCTTAGCCCTAGGTTCATTGGCCCATTTGAGATTCTAGATCGTGTGGGAGAGGTGGCTTATAGACTTGCCTTGCCACCTAGCTTGCCAGCCGTGCATCCAGTGTTTCATGTGTCTATGCTTCGGAGGTATCACGACAATCCTACCCACGTGTAAGATTTCAGCACTATCCAGTTGGACAAGGATCTATCCTACGAGGAGGAGCCGGTAGCTATTCTAGACCGGTAGGTTCGACAGTTGAGGTCGAAGAGTTTTCCTTCAGTGCATGTCCAGTGGAGAGGTCAGCCTCCTGAGGCATCGACCTGGGAGTCCGAGTCTGATAAGCGGAGCTGTTATCCTCATCTATTTCCTGACTCAGGTACTTCTTTCTTTTGTCCGTTCGAGGACGAACGGTTATTTTAGAGGTGGAGGATGTGATGACCCAAAGGGTCATCACCTATTTTCTCATTCATTCCGTGCTTTCGAGGCCTTGGAAACCTCACTTTTATTTGTCTCGATTTGCGTGCGCAGTACGGGCTTGTAGCTGGAAGGCTTAAATATGAATTCTGTGTGAAAAATGATGAATTTTGATATTAATATGGTTAAAGTTGACACACTTGAACCCTCGTCTTCCCCTCATTCCAAATCCGCACTCCTTTTCCTTCAAATATTCCCCAAAATCTCTCAAATTTCAAATCTTAAAAAACCAGAACCCTAGATTTTGAATCTGTAAGGTTCCTTTACCAGTGTTCACAAGATTGAGGCTCGATTTAGCCACGAGATAATGTTGTTCGTTTATTCTTGGCAAAGAACAAACGATTAACATCATTTCGAGACTCAAATTGGAAGCCAGTCATGTTCAAGTTCAAATTGGTCAGTTTTCCTACTTTATTTTTGATTGTCTCACCTTATATTTGAATTTCCTGCTATTGAAACTAGTTTACACTCAGTTCTTCTGTTTCCTTTTAGGTTAATACGTTCATTCATGCCTGTTCTTTTATGATTGTGCCTTGATTTTTGCTTGCCAGTTTTCTTAGATTTGTTTTGTTTAAGTTTTTGATTTTTTTTCTCTGTTCATACTGATATAGCATGATTCTGCTTGTTCGACTAATAATTTATAATAGTAGCCTTTAATTTTGATTTTTAGTAGTTAATTCAAGCCTGAAAATTAGGGTTAGTTAGATTTGCATTCCAATTTTGGGGTCTTGTAATGATTGGTTGTCGTTTGGATATTATTGAACAATTCAAACTCCTTGTAATTAACCATGGTCATCATTGACCAAGTTAAAGGGGTTGGTGTAATTGGACTTGGTTTTAGCCTAACCTAGGTTAATAACTTTAGGGGTAAATACAAGGGTAATTCGGGGGTAATATAGGTATTCTAATTAAGGAACCTTGCAGTAACTGAAAATAGAACCCCCTAGAACCTTCTAGATTGGGGTTCTAATTTGAAATTTAGAAATTGAGTAGTATAACTTGGGTAACAAGTCAGCTCCCTAAGGACTTTTAAGCAAAAAATGCTAAAATTAAGAGGGGTATAAGGTGCAAAATAAAATCTGAAAGGTGCCCTAATTTTTGCCTATAAAAGGTAGTATACCCTGCCTTGCAAGGGGAGTTTTAAAAATCTAAAAGTTTGAGAGAAGTTTTGAGAGCCAAAGTTTTCAGAGTTTAAAATCTGAGAGCCTAGATTTTGAGAGATAAAATTTCATGGATTCTAAGAGCCAAAAAATACAAAAATTTTCATTGTTTTACTGAAATTCCACAAAATCCTTTACGTCTTACTTCTGAAATTATCCCTGAATAGCTGAAAGTTAGGATGAATTAAATCTGCATGGGTGTTTCAGCTTGATTGGATCAGTTTTTGGCTGGATTTTCAATTACTGGGTGTTGTTGATTGTTGTGGATTCAAACTTTGTCTAAGTGATTAGTCTTGGGTTGATTTGACTGCTGAAACATTGTGTTTTGCTCACTCGCTATTGTTGATCACCATCTTTGTTTTTCTCTCAAATTTCCAGGTACATTTTAGCTCATAATAGCAGGGTGATTGCTGAAGATGTAGTAAATTTGCAGTTCTGCATGATGAGATGCCGTTTGGAGGTTGATTTCTTTATGCCTTCTATTTGTTCTTATTCTTAGTTAAATTAAAAGCCATGGAAATTTGAAATATTCAATTTGACATGTATAAAATGATTTGATATGTTACTTTTAGGATCTGTACAAGTAAACATTGGACTTTGTCAATTCATTTTCATGTTTCGTGCCATTTCAATTCGAATTTGTTTAAATTTTATAATTCAGGTTGAGCTGGACTGTTAAACGTGTTGTTTCAGAATCATGTTTAGGCTTAAAAATAACAAGTAGCATTGTTAGCTTAATTGTTTTAGGTTGATATTGATTCTAAGTTTGCTTGGTTCCAAATTCATTTTCAGCAATGATTTGTTTGCTCGAATTAAGGCATATGTTGTGACGACCCAAAGGGTCATCACCTGTTTCCTCATTTGTTTTGTGCTTCCGAGGCCTTGGAAACCTCACTTTTATTTGCCTCAATTTGCATGCGCAGTCCGGGCGTGTATCCGAAAGGCTTAAATATGAATTCTGTGTGAAAAATGATGAATTTTGATATTAATATGGTTAAAGTTGACTTCGGTCAACATTTTTGGTAAACGGACCCGGACCCGTGATTTGACGGTCCCGGAGGGTCCGTAGAAAAATATGGGACTTGGGCGTATGCCCGGAATCAAATTCCGAGGTCCCCGGCCCGAGGAATGAATTTTTTCATGAAATTATTTTCTGAAAATGTTTAAGGAAAATGAAAATGAATATGAAATTTGATCAAAAAGTGATGGTATCGGGCTCGTATTTTGGTTCCGATGCCCGGTACAAGTCTTAAATATGT
>MU763246.1:55488-89883 GCA_026770625.1 Nicotiana glauca | reverse complement strand
AAATAACTAATCCCGTTCCGACCGTCCTTTAATTGGAAAAACTCTTTTATTATACCCTTCACGGGGTGTAGTAAGCGGTAAAAAAGAGGTGTGACACCTAACACCTTCTCCCGGGTTAACAGAATTCCTTACCCGAATTTCTATGTTTTGCAGACATTAAAACAGAGTTAAATCTCCTCGATTAGGGATTCTAAATTGGTGACTTGGGACACCATAAACTATCCCAAGTGGCGACTGTTATCTTAAGTAATAATCCCGTTTTGATTGTCACTTAAATTGGAAAAACTCCCTTATACACCCTTCTGGGCGTAGGAAAAAGGAGGGGTGACACTAATTCTCTTATTTATATCTCTATTTAAGGAGACAATATCCCCAAATCAAGCTCCTCTTGAGAATAAAACTACCGTTGATGGTTGCATTAAAGTTGATCATAAATACAGAAATACCTTGTAACGGCTACTCATTGAATGTTGTATTTTCCCACCAGTGTCTTAATTTTAAATATTTATCTTCGGATTCGCTCAGCACCAGTCACATGCTTGTATCCGGTGCCAGCTATTTGCTAACTCACATCTTACCTGTCTTTAGTTCTACGTGTCATCTTTTATTTGTCCAACTGTTGCTAACTAATTTTACTCCATACAGATAGTCCCCGTGATTTCTGTTGACACAACTTCATGTTACTAGGAAGTAGATAAAACCCTTTTTCTTGGCAGGAAAATTCCTGAACGGCTTCTGAGACTTTAAAAAATGCTCGCAGTTAATGACCTGAACACGTGTTGTTCCATAATTCGGAAAATATTTCTGTTAGTTTTCGAGTTAATTATGAACACGATTTTTGCCGTATATAAACTTCTTCACTACTCAGCATTTTTACCCTTCACTTTTATAAATCCTTCTTCTTCTTTGAATCACCTTAGAATCCTACTACGAAATTCCTCTTTCTCATTACAATTTTACTACTCAAATTTCTTACCATCATCATGTCTTCTAATACCGTTGCCCCCAAAAACTCTGGCCTTCTCTTCGGTGGAGGCCTTAAGAAAAAAAAACCAAGGATGTTGATGTTGAATCTGAACCCCTTACCGTTAATACCATTATTCCTCTCCAACTCGACTCTCAATTGGACCTCTAAGTTCAGAAAGAACCTATTAATCCCAAAAGTGACAGCCATTGGCATGTTCGCAGGTACCCTTCTCCGATACATCTTGTTAGCATTCCCATCGTGAAGAAAGATTGTGATTCGGAAGATATCAGAAACTTCGCCCCCCAATGAAGTAGAAAGAGCCACTTTCTCCAAACAGGGTTTATATATGTTTATACATACCCCTTCACTTTATGAGTAGGTAAAGGAATGTCCCTACAATTTTATAATTTTGCCGTCGGTACCAAGTCTACTTGGCTCAAGTAGGTCCATCAATATGGTGTGTAGTGGCTTGCCTCCGTAAAATTGTGCTTCAAAACTGAGGCAACCCTAACTCTCGCACACATGATCAACCTCTACTCCCTAAAGATCTTCCATGGGGGAGTGCTGAAGCTCAGCAAATGTGGTCACCATGCCTTCCTTACCATTATTGATGACGATAACAACTGTGTATTGATGGAATGGGTTATTGTCATTACTTCCAGGGACATCTTCCCGACAACAACACCTGCCATTCCTGAATCTTGGAACCTTTTTCGTAAGTCTTCAGATATCTTTTTCTTTCTATATTCTGAAAAGATTTTCCTCCTTTGTTAACTTTATATTTTCCTCCTTTCAGCTACTCATTAGTAACCATCTCATGTTAAGAACCTGGCCCTATGAGTATAGAAAATTAAAAATACTTCTACATCGGAGTCTGCAAGGTGGAAATAAATGGTCCTATATTTTGGTGGAAAGCCAAGAATCATGGTAAGTGAAGGTTCTTCCTTCCTTCTTTTATCTTTTATCATGACATAGAATCAACTTTTTAACTCTCTTTTTACAACACACAGGACTTCAGAAAGGAACTTCCATTTGCCTCCCCCTTGAGGTTCTCGATGACCCAGAAGAAGCCCAACGAGCATTGCAAAATATTCTCGATCAGAAGAGAGTTCCTGAAGCCATTCTTGTTTTGGTGAATAAGCCTCCTCCCAGAGTCCCCAACCCAAACACAAGAAACCAAAGAGAAAGCGTACCTCTTCGGTTGGGACTCGGGAGAAGACTCTAAAAGAAACACCAGCCAGACCCACCACAGTGGTCCTTGATTGAGGCACTGATGATGAACTAACTCCTCTTCAAAGAATAAAAAGACCATCAGCTCAACCGGATGCTCGGCGGGGTGAGCTTCAAACTCCATAACAGGAAGAAGTTTAAGGACTCTTCAGAGAAATGGGATTGGCCGAAAATGCTTCATCTCATTTTTGATCCCTGTTCTTTCTTCCAGTCAAAGGAGTTCTACCCCTGACGTTCTTCCACCATCAACTACTAAGCCAGCTATAACTGCATCTCTTTTTACGCTTGCTGCTACCTCTCCACCCCAACTGAATAAATAATAAATGTTCTTTCCCCACGGTCATCTGATCATGGGAATATATGGAACACTTTCCTGGTACCCACTCAAAACCTTAGTGGAAAACGAAGTGTCATCCTCACGGTCTCGAATGAGTGCCACGTACTTTTCAAGCTGGTGGAGCTTTCCAACTATCTGAAGTGGTTTCCACGAAAAAATATTGGAGAAAGATGGACTTTCTTTCTGCTGAGTGTCTACTCAATCATTGCATGCACTGTTCGGTGCGAATATCAATCTAAATTTCTTATAGCCCTTTTTCATTTATTATAATTTTCATTAATAACCTTAGATTTAACCTTTTCCGCCCAACCTTCTTGCTTTCAAGGACCTACAAAGTTTGATTTTGGAAAAACAAGAACTTACTTGGGAACAAAATCAGCTTTTGGTTGAACAAAATTAGCTTTTGGTTGAACAAAATCAGTTTGCCGAGCACCTCCCGGAGCAAGAAGCAAACATTTCTCAAATGGATGAGCTCTAAGCTTTAATAAAGCAATCCAAGCAAGATAGAATGGCCCACAGCCAAGAAGCCACTCAATTACATAAAGATATTAAGGAGGCGAGCCAAATGGATTGAGTTGCATGATGTTGTAACTATAGCGGCCAAACATGAGTCTAATTTTATGGAGCAAATTAATAACTTAGAAGAAGACATACACTCAAAATCAAAGAGACTAATGCCATCGAGGAAAAGCAAGCCAAATGGAATAGAGACTCCAAAGGGTCATGGAGTAGAACCAACTTTATACGACCACCAATGTTAAGCTTGATTCCAGGATCAACATTGTAAAGCATGAAAATGATAAGCTCTAATAAAAAAATTGGGAAACTCCGAGCTAAACTCCAAGACCAGGAAGATTCTATCATTCTAGAGAAAACCTACACCATTTATCACATTAAGAGGAAAACCTTGGAGGAGGCCAAAGAAGGCATTGCAAATATTGATGACTGCATTGCCAAAGCTCGTAAATAGGAGACAACTGCTCTTGAGAACCTCCATGCTCGGCCTGTTGCCATTGAATCTTCGAATACTATCTCCAATTATTCAGGAACCAAAGAGGAAGCTGGAGAAGAAGACAAGGATAAAGGCCCCGAACCAGAAGTGGGGCTGCCTTCTCCTGAAAAGGAAAACAAAGACTCTTCTCTCTTTTCGGGCTCTGAAAGCAAAAATAACTGATGTATATTTTTATTTCCTTTTGTAACAATGCTAAACCTTTTTATTGATTTTGACATTTTAATTAATTAAAAAAATCTTTAAGTGTTGTGCAAAAAATACTCCTTTTCATTTAACTCACAGAGCTTTAGGAATTCTTTTCACATCTGAAAGCTTTTAATTTCAGGCATTCACACTTCCGAAATCTACCCTTTGATTATGAGGATTTCGTATGAGAGGGCTCTTATGTTTACAGTGCTCTTGAAAAGGACGTCTCATGTGCATTCATGTAGAAGCATTTGAAATTTTAACTAACTTTCAAACGATAAAATAAATTAGCTTATTATTTGGACAATAAATAATATAAAAACAAAAGGATTTTGATTTATTCTTTCTATCTTTAAATGTACATTTACATAGATATTCATTTTCTTAAGTAAATAAGCCGCCAATACATGTGGGTAACTTGTACAACTTATTTCTATGGGGCTGACCACACAGTCTCCTATCCTAATAAGATAATAGATCTCGCTTCTAACAGCTTTCGGTCTTCGTGACATTTTTTGTGACTTAATATGTAATAGTTCCCCCCCCCCCTCCATTGTTTGGATGATAAATATGAGAATTCAAATACTGGAAGTCTTATTTTTGCCGGTGACCTTTTCTTTGTAGTATGCTTTACACTGCTACCTCATTAGAAACCTTGTCAAGAAAACCTAATTGGGAAAAAAACTTGACGAAGGGAAAAAGAGTTCAGCACATACTTTCGGTATCAGTGAGGATCTTCAGCAGTAATACCTTTTAAAGTGAGTTACACTCCAATTTCTTAGCAATTTAACTCCATCTTGATTTTCCAATTGATATGAACCTTTACCGGTTATAGCTGAAATTCGGTAAAGTCCTTCCTATGTTGGTCCCAACTTCCTAGTGTTAAACTCCAGAGTACTTTAAGTTACCTTTATTAAAATAAATCTCCGACTTTAAAATATCAAAGATTTGCTCTGTGGTTGTAATATCTTTTCATTCTTTGCTTTTGCGCTACCATCCTCACATATGCAAGATTCCGACACTCTTCCAGCAAATCTAGTTAACCATCAATGCTTCATTATTTGTCTCCTCGTTTGCTCGGGATTACCTTAGGGTCGGTTCCCCAACATCCACTAGAATCAAAGCTTCTGTACTGTATACAAGTAAAAAGGGTGTTTCACCCGTGCTCGATTTAGCTATTGTTGGATATACCCACAACACACCCTAAAGCTCATCTGGTCATTTGCCTTTAGCATCTTCTAACTTCTTTTTAAGGTTTTAAATTATTATATTGTTCGTTGACTCCGCTTGTCCATTAGCACTTGGGTGGTATAGTGAATATGTGATTCGTTTGATCTTCAATCTTTCCAAAAACTTTGTAACAGTGGAACCTATAAATTGTGGCCCATTGTCACAACTGATTTCTTTTGGTATTCCAAACCACCAAACGATGTGATTGCATATAAAATCAATCACTTCTCATTCTTCGATCTATTAGTAAGCACTTGCTTGAACCCATTTTTTGAAATAGTCAGTTAAAATCAAAAGTAATTTTACCTTAACGGGTCTCTGTGGTAAGGGGCCGACTATGTCCATTCCCTATTTCATAAATGGCCATGGTGACACCACCGAATGCAAAAGTTCTTCCGGTTGATATACTAATTGTTCATGACTGTCACACCTCTTTTTTTCACACACAACCCCGAAAGGTAGTGTATAAGGGAGTTTTTCCACTTTAAGTGACATTATTCGAAATGAGATTATTTATTTGATTTAGAGTCGCCACTTGGGATAGGACTGGCTTTTGGTATCCTAAGTCATCGGTTTAGCTTGAATCCCAAATTAAGGAAAATTTTGACTTCCCAGTTGGAGTCTGCGAACCAGAAATTCTGAATAAGGAATTTTGTTGACCCGAGGGAAGGTGTTAGGCACCCCCGGATCCCGTGGTTCTAGCACGGTCGCTTAAATTATCATAAATGGCTAAAAATCTAAATTTTATACATGTCATCCTAGAGTGAAACTTTAAAATTACGTACCGCTTTTAATTAAATTCTTTAAGCAGGTGAACGTCGTTTAAAAACGTGTTTTTGGATCACGTCACACGAAATGCACCCGGATCTTCGATATATTTTTATTCAACGTTTTGGGATTTGGATTTGGGTTGCATAAAATGCACACCCGTATTTAGGAAGGTAAAATTATTAAAGAGTGCGCCTAAAGCGACTAACGTGTTATTACCTACGCAGGAGGCCGTGAACATTCGCTAAATGGCACGTCCCAAATTCTAAGCACTTTAATATAAACAATTAAAGATGGGCCATGCAATTTATGCATTTTATTTGGCGCGACTCACCTTATTTTATTATTTAAAGGCCAACCTAAAGAAAACTATGGTTTTCTATTGAATTTGTCTCTAAAGGGCCCTAATTAATTATTATTATAAAATTCGGGCCTCAAGTTCAAGGCCGGATTCAAACAAAAGAGAAGAACCTCTTAATTTGAACCCGCTACCTAACTCGAATGGCTCAAACTCGATATTATTTCAAATGGGCTTCGAAATAAATTCCAAAACTCGGTACCTGTTCATTGGGGCTAAGTTGAAAAATGAAATGGACTTAAAGAGTGTAGATTGAGAATCTCGTACTAATTGTATGATTGGGCCTGTGGTGAAGGGACCAGGCCCAGGGCATGTTAATGCATGAATCTTAGCTATGAAGCTGAAACTCATTTCAAACTTATAGCTCAAATTAACTGAGCAAGCAAACTCAGCTCAGTAGGCATTTTAAATTTCAGATTCATTATAGCTATACTAACATTTTACCAAGACATGAAATAATAGCATGAGTTATGGAAACTTGCTTTCAGATTCAATGTATAGCCTAGACAACCTCTAATCACAATTCCAATTGACAATATAGTTTAACACTCAAATTACTTATGTATTTTTCCCTGATTTCTTTATTATAGCCATAGATGATTGTTTCTGAGAACTGAAGCGAATCAATTTACCACTTCAATATTTGCAACGATTAAATAAATCAAAAGTTCATCAAAAACATGCAAAACAACTCACAACCTGATCTTACACTTATAAACATGCAGTCCAAGTCAAGTTCATTTTTTTAACCAGTAAATTGACAAATGAAAATCATTTCATACTACGGCCTGCATTTGTTAAATACTCACATCTATTCGAATGTTCAATTATTAACTACACATGAGGACCTAGAATCAATTTCTATATTTACGCTGTTGTTAATGTCAAACTAATCACCAAACAAAACTACACTAGGCTAATGAATATCAGCAGTCCAATACAAATCAACAGTACAAAACAATCTAAATCAATTTAGAAGCAGTCCTAATTACAGAGTCCATAGTCTATTGTTCATGTAATACAATCCAAACAAACTAATGCTAGATGACTACACATCAACTTGCATCTATTTAATTATAACTACAGGAGGATCCAAACGAGCACAGATCTGAGGAATACTTTTCATTTCACTCCAATTCAAATCTACATCAATGTGAATTTAAAGTGTGTACCTGGAATTACAATGAAATAGAGGAAAAGAAGATAGTTAGCAACAGTAGGCAGTAGTTAACCAACAACAACAGAAATCAGAGGCTTGAGATAATATCACAAACTCAAAAAGCAATGTCAACCACCCAAGACAAATTTCAACCAATTAACCAACCAAAAATTACTCAAATACACCCAAAATGACTCGAATTGGAACTCAGGAACTTTCTGAAACTTCAGTGACTAAAGTTGAGTTACGAGATGAGAATCAATGATTAAAACTCAAAATCAGCCTAAGGATTTTGATATAACAATGTCTTTTGGAGTTTTCTACTGGCTTTTCTTTTTTTTTAAGAAGATAAGATCTAAATTGAAGTTTTTGAACTTTAAGAGTTCAGATTTTGATCTTCTTTGGATTTGAAATTCAAATTTGGGTGCTAAAACTTGCAGAAAATATTTTGGGGGGAATTTAGAGGATAGAATTTTTTTGGGAATTTTTTAGGTGTTAAAACTTGTGAAAGAAGGCAGGGATACTGCCTTTTATAGGCAGAAAATCAAGGGAAAACTTCTAGATTTTATTACCTATTTTTTCCCTCTTTTTATTTTTAGTTTTTGTACATTAGTCCCTAAACTTTTGGCTTGTTGCCCAAGTTATTGCACTAAAACTACTGAAGTTCTAATTAGATTCTCCTCTAGAAGGTTCTATGGAATTCTATTCAGTTACCACAAGATTCTTTCTCTTTGAAATACCTATACTGACCTTGATTCAAACTGAATTTACTATCCTATACTAAGCTAACCCAGACCCTTCTTAAACTTGGTCAAATAACCATGGTTAACCCACCAAGAGACTGGGAACCTTCAGCTATAACCAAACAACTGAACCAAGCCTAATAATGACTTAAAACTAAATACTGAACTAAAGGATTATTGATAACAATTACTGATTAAACTGAACTAACCTAAACTAAACTAATTAACACTAACCAATAACAACAATAAGGGATTACTAGTTAATTCAAACACTGAAACACAAATTAAAATTTAAACAGGGCCCAAATAGGATGAACTAAAGAATTAAAGACTATAAAAACATATTCAAAACAAAAAAATTAAACTAATATCTAAAATTACAACATAGGATTAAACAGAACAAAACAAAACTAAACCAAAAAAAAATAAAAACAATTACAAGAAAAGAATGAAAACAAATACTGAACCCAAAAATCAAAAATAGAAATAATCAAAAGACTTACTGAATTTGGGATTTGAACTAGCTTGAACTTGAATTTGGTTCTCAAATAATGTTATGTGTTTGTTCTTGTCAAGAACAAACACATAACACGATTTTAGATCCAATCGAATACTGGCCGACCTTAAAAAATTCGAACTCTTGATAGCAGAACTTAGATTTAGGATTTGAAACTTTTCAATTGGATTTGGGGAAAATAGCTTGGGGATTCAGGTCGAGGAGAGGGAGGGGAGTATAGGGTATGAGTTTGGTAGGGTTTGGGTGGCGACGCCACCGTGCACAGTGGTGGCGGCGCCTAGGATTTGATATATTTGAGGGTGTCGGTTAGGATTCGAAGAATTTCAAGCATGGATATGGAAGGAGGAGGGAGGAAAGAGTCTGTGGTGAAAATTGGGCAAGGTTTGGAGAAAGTAGGGTTTTTGGCAAGAATTTAAATCTGAAATTCGAGACGATGGGTTGATATTTGAGGGAAAATAGGTTAGAAACGGCATGGGGAGGTTAAGGAGGTCCAGGGGTATAAATTTGGGCAGGTTTGGAAGATCGCCGCCGGCGGAGATGATTTCCGGCGGGCGGCAGAGGACGACGGTAAGGCAGAGGTGATGCACTGACGTTTACAGGGAGGGAATGAGATACAATTGAGGGGTAGGGGGCTTATCCGACATATTTATATATCATATGATCATTAGTTCCAAGCCGTTGGATCTAGTATCCTCGACGACTCAGATCTATCCTCACCATACGACGTCGTTTTTGGTACAAAGGGGTGGACCGGGTGGCTTTGGGTTTGGGATGGACTAATGGGTTGAGGGGTTTTGGGTTTGATTTCACCCGGATTTGGCCCAAAACTGAAGACCCATTATCTTCTTTTAATTCCTTTTCTTTTGATTTTTTGTTTATTTATTATTTTCTGAATTTTGTTAAATAAAAAATAAAAGAAACAAAACAACTCTAAAATTGTACTAATTAATTTCTAAATTAACCAATTCCTAAAAAACTAAAACATAAATAAAAAATGCAAAAGACACATTTTTGGTATTTCTTTATTTTTCGCAATATCACTAATAAAAATGCTAGAATTGGATCCTAGATGCTATTATGCTATTTTGTAATTTTTCTTTCATTCTATAACAACTATAAGAATGCACATAAAATGCAAAAAAAATACAAAATCATACAATTAACTCCTAAAAATTTAATTACTTAAAGAAAAATTCTAATTTTAATGAATTCTATAGGAGTAATTTAAGCGCGGCAAAAATCACGTGCTCAAGCTGCCCCTATTTGCTCGAAGACATGAAGGGCTTTCGGGAAAAGATAAATGAGCAACATGAGGGATTTTTGCCTGCTCAGCACTCCAGGAGAAGCATTTTTGAAAACCGTCTAACCGAACCCTGCTTCAAAGGTTGCCTACATATCCTTGGCTATAAAGGAATCAGGTTAGTGTAGTTCTGAAAAGTTTGGTAGCTGGGACTACCAGGAGCTGTGATTTCATTGTTGTTGCTGCTACTGCTTGATGACCTCCTTATTACACCAAAAGGAAAATTAAAGCTAAGCTAGCTATGCATATCAACTATGAGTTACAAGATTCCTATCTATAATTCTCTTGAAATTTGATCTTGAGTCTTAGCTGATTTTGCTGTGGACCCTGATCTGAATCTTGATGCTCGTAAGTTGTAGGTGTTGTTTCTTTCTGCAGCATTGGGTCAAAACAGGATCGGCGGAGTTTGTGACTTCAATCGGGTTTTGAGCAATACGTACCCTTGTTTGCTTCACATTTGAGTTTATCTATTTTTGTTATTTTCTTCTTTTCTTTATTCTGGATTGAGACTCATTCCATATATCATCTCGCACCCATGTCTTGAGGTCAACCTGCTTAAGATACCAAAACAAACAAACGAACGAAATTTTCTGCCCCAGTTTTCACTAGAAAAATTTCGTGAGTTAGTTATGACACATATCTAAGTGATCAATCAGGATTGTGTATCCTTGTGAATGAATCCAGGTTATGCTGGGCAATGACTGGGCTATGCCGGAAAAGAAAAAAGGTCCTCGGGTTATGCCGGGACGGAAAGAAAAAAGGCTCCTTGGGTTATGCCAGGGACATCCACGGATTATGCCGGGATTTGGGAAGAAAAAGGCTCCTTTGGTTATGCCAGGGAGATCCACGGGTTATGCCGGAATTTAAGGAAAAAGCTCCTTAGGTTATGCCAGGGATATCCTCGGGTTATGCCGGGATTTGGAAAGAAAAAGCTCCTTGGGTTATGCCAGGGAGATCCTCGGGTTATGTCGGGGTTTGGAAAGAAAAAATCTCCTTGGGTTATGCCAGGTGGATCCACGGGCTATGCCGGGATTTGGGAAGAAAAAAAGCTCATTGGGTTATGCCAGGGAGATCCTCGGGTTATGCGGGATGGAAAGAAAAAAGCCTCGTGGTTTATGCGAGGGGTATCCATTGGTTATGCCGGGATTTGGAAAGAAAAGGCTCCTTGGGTTATGCCAGGGAGATCCACGGGTTATGCCGGGATTTGGAAAGAAAAGGCTCTTTGGGTTATACCAGGGATATCCAAGGTTTATGCCGGGATTTGGAAAGAAAAAGCTCCTTGGGTTATCTAGGGAGATCCTTGGGTTATGCTGGGATTTGGAAAGAAAAAAGCTCCTTGGGTTATGCCGGGATATTTAAGGAATAGGGTCTTATGCTACAATGATTTATTTTTCTTTTTGGGATTGTCATATTCATTTCTTTTCTTCTTTCTTTTTATTTTCTTTTCATTTTATATGTTTTCCTTTTTATTTAGCAAAATGCATGAAAGAATTTGGGGAGAAACTTCCTTTTTGATTGATTCCCTGTTGCAAAGCTGTTTCTGCGCTTGCGCATTTCATTTTCTTTTTAGACTGCACCCGCTTCTTGCATGATTGCTTTGAATTAAACCTGTTTTCAACAAAGAAAAATTTGTTAGTTTGAAATGGTGGTTGGTTTTGTGTCCTTGATCATCTCAATTGCTTGATCTCGGCCCCACTTCCGTTAAGAACTTTGTTGCTTTTTAGCTTTGAGGGTGAATCTCTTTTCAATCTGACAGGATTCAACTTTTAGGATTTCATGATGACCCACCCGTGTGGGCTTTGGCCTTTTAACTTTATTCTGCTCTTAGGACCTTTGTCTTTGACTTTCTTTCTTTTCCAATGTCTTTGCTCTGAAAGCGTCAACCACTATGGTCAGTCGGGGTTGGCCTGACGCACTCGCTGAGGCTGGGTATTTTCTTTGGCTTTTGCCAGGCAGAGCCCTATAGAACCAGTCCTGCCACCTTTTCTTTGCAGTAATTCCAGAATCAGAGCTAAATCGAAAGGGATTCAAGGAAGAAATATACAAAAGGCAAGCAGATGAGTTTAAAGAGAAGCGTCCCTTTCGGGGGAAAAGAAGGACTTATCTGGGATGCATGCTGGCTTCAAATGAACATGACATGCTTCTTGGACTGGACGCTCGACCCACACAAACTTTTCAGCTTCTAGTGAACCCATTTATCTGCATTTCAAAACCAGTGAACTTTGCTAGGACTCTTTTAGTGGTGAGATGCCTTCTTTTCGGCCGACAGCGCCCTTTGCGGGTTTTCGCCAATTGACCTCTCTCTTTATCTTCTCACCGTCGCCCGATAGTGCTCTTTGCGAGTTTTCACTAAGCGGACTCTCTCATTTTCAATTTCTCTACTCACTATCGCCTTATGGTGCCCAAAGGTTTTCACCGATAAGACTCTCTCATTTTATTTCTCTCAATTTGAATTGCATCAGATTCCAACAATGACGTTTTTCACTTCCTTGCCTTTTCTAATTGATCGGAAGGACTTGGACAAGGTTTTTGGGTAAAAGGATTTTGGGTGGAACTACAACTTTGGAACCTTTTCGGCGGATTCATAGCCGAACCATCATATCATCTGCCCCAGTTTCAATCTTTGGAGGAAATTGGGATTTTTGTTTTGGTATGACTGAACCTCGGGGAGAGGTTGCCTACGTATCCTTTCAGAATCGAGTCAAACGTAGTTCAGGGAAATAATTTTGTTTTTGTTTTTGTTTTGTTTTGTTTTTCTTTTCTTTTCTTTTTCCGTTTCTTTTCTCTTTTTTTTTCTTTTTTTTCTTTTCTCTTTTTTTTTTCTTTTTTTTCTTTTCTCTTTTTTTTTCTTTCTTTTCGATGGTACTTCCGAGCTCCAAAGAGGGTGATCAAGGAAGAGTAACAGGCTCAAAGGGTTTATGAAGTATTGATAGTGTTTGGGTAGCGGGAAGGAAAGCCTTCGTCATCTCAATTGCACAAAATCCATCACCATATGAGGCTTAGACATAGTACCTTTTTACTGCATCTGCATTGACTGCTGCTTCAAGATCATTTCCTTCGATGTCTCCCAAATACAGTGCTCCTCTTGGAAATATCTTCCGGATTATGTATGGACCCTTCCAATTAGGAGAGAATTTTCCTTTTGCTTCTTGGTGATGAGGAAGAATACGTCTTAACACGAGTTGTCCCATTTCAAAATTCCTGGGACGCACTTTCTTGTTATAAGCGCGGGCCATTCTTTGTTGGTACAACTGCCCGTGACAGACCGCGGCCATTCATTTTTCATCAATTAATGACAACTTCTCCAGCGAGTCTTGACCCATTCACTATTCTCAATTTCTGCTTCGACAATTATCCGGAGCGAAGGGATTTCTACCTCTGCAGGTATGACAGCCTCAGTTCCGTAGACCAACAAGTATGGGGTCGCTCCAACCGATGTACGCACTGTGGTGCAATATCCAAGTAATGCAAAAGGCAGCTTTTCAAGCCATTGCCTGGAGATTTGAATCATCTTTCTCAAAATCTTCTTGATGTTCTTATTTGCTGCTTCAATGGCACCATTGGGTTTAGGCCAATAAGGAGTAGAGTTTCTATGTGTTTTCTTGAATTGTTCGCATACCTCTCCCATCAGACGACTGTTCAAGTTCGCAGTATTGTCGGTAATGATAGTTGCAGGAATGCCAAAGTGGCAAATGAGATTGGAGTGCACGAAGTCTACCACAACTTTCTTGGTAACTAAATTGAGTGTGATGGCCTTAACCCATTTCGTGAGGTAATCAATTGCAACCAATATGAATGGCGAAATACATAAACGACCTCTTCAAGTTGCCCTCAACGATCAGATGGACACCTCAATTGACCCATTTACCATTTAGACACTTCAAATGACTATTAAGTGTATCAAGTAAATATTCGAGTGGAGAAGATTATATGCGTGAGTTACACTTGCCGGGCGATGTGTCAATAAAATAATTAAAGAATGACAAGTGTAATTTATAATTAAAATATTTGACACATATAATTAATAAGAAAATAATATCTTTTTTCTTATTTCCAACTACACCATCCCCCCACCCCCCGCGTCCAAACCGCCCAACCTATTCTTCTTCCTTACGCCCCAAAGAACCCTAATCACACAAACAAGCAATCGCTCTCAAATCTGCCGGAAATCCGTCGGCGAACACCCAACAACCAGCAACCCTTCAACATCTTTAGCCACTTGCACCAACAGACTTCCCCTTCAATATCTTAAAACCCCTTAACCAAATACACAACCGACGAGCCCTATTTTTGAATGACCAAGAACTAAAAAAATTATTGGATCTTGGTCTTAATTTTTGTCGTGTAGGAGTCGTCTACTCTCTCCCAGTTCTGCTCCAACCACTGCTTCGCGTGCTCCTCCCCAAAATTTTCACTCCTGAGTATATGAAGAAAAAAGTTGGAAAAATATCAATTGAACTTGCAAAGACACATGCATGTTAAACACAAATTTGAGTAAGTATCCTTCGAGAAATCCTAAAACATGGTCCATTACACGCAAACTTCTCCAGAGTCTTTGAAAAAGGAGCAGCAGAAATGACTTATGTCATTTACTTTAGAACCCAAAATAGAGCACACAACAAAGAATTATCAATTAAATCAAAGCGTAATTGAAGGATTTAAAAAAGAGACCTTATTGAGCAGAAGAGCAACAAAAATTTCACCATAATTAATTATTATGGTGAAATTTAATTTATCCAATTAATTATTATGGTAGTGCTTGTGATTGATTTTATAAGCAATTGTGATAATATATATTGGATGAAATTGTGTGCTTATTTTATATTTTTTTCATTTGTTGTAATTTGGAATAAACTTTTTAATTGTTCTTGTTTTTCATCAATGGTGAAACTTGAAGAAGAAAGAAGTATGAAGATGGAGGTAAGTGGGTCATTAAAATAAGGTTAATTTAAAAAGAAAAAAGAGAAAAACATAATTTTATGGTTTCACGCACCCAGATATGAATAAAAAGCACACACTTTGCCATGTCACCGTGAGGGATTCATGAGACACACTTTAGCCAAGAAGAGGTATCTCTCTGGTCATTAGTATAATTAAGGTATCCATCTGACCGTTGAGGACAACTTCAAGGGGTTGTTTATGTATTTCGCCAATATAAATCTATGTCCGTTCGAATTTTTCGGCTCGATTGGCCAAATGACGTCCATACCCTATGCTACAAATGGCCAAGGTGCTGTCATCGGATGAAGCTCTGTTGGAGGTGCATGAATCAAATCACCATGCACCTGGCATTAATGGCATTTCCGAACAAAGCTGAAGCAGTCCTTCTCCATGATTATCTAGTAATACCCCGTTCGCAGGATTTGCTTTGCCAAAACATACCCATTCATATGAGGTCCGTACAGCCCCGCGTGTACTTCATGCATAATTCTTCTGGCTTCCTCTACATCAATGCATCATAGCAAATTGAGACCCGGGGTCCTTTTATACACGACATCACCGCTTAAGAAGAAACCACTCGCATGCCGTCTAATGGTTCTCTTTTGATCTCCAGTGGCTTGCTCGGGGTATTCTTGTGTTTGCAGAATTCTCTTGATATCATGATACCACGGTTGGGTGCTGGGTTCCGCCTCAACTGCGTTACAATAACCATACCTTTCTTTGATTTGAATCTCCAAAGGATCAATATGGGCATTGCCTGGGTAAGGCAGCATCGAAGCCAGAGTGGCGAGTGCATCGGCTAGTTCAGTATGACACTGAGGAATGTACCTAAATTCTATCGACTTGAACCGCTTGTTGAGATCTTCCACATATTGCCGATAGGGAATGAGCTTAACATCTCGGGTCTCCCACTCTCCCGGGGCTTGCCTGATAATCAAATCAGAATCCACCAGGATCAATAAATCTTCAACATCTTGGTCGATTGCCATATTCATGCCCATGATGCAGGATTCATACTCAGCAGTATTGTTTGTGCAGAAGAATCGGAGCCTAGCTGTAGCTAGGTAATGCTGACCAGTGGGTGAGATTAAGATTGATTCCTACACCTCTAGCATTTACTGCTCCATCAAAGAACATTTTCCAAGCACGAGTGTCTGTAGAGATTACTTCTATGGAATTTACCTCTTTATCTGGGAAATAAGTGCTCAACGGTTGGTATTTCTCGTCAACCGGGTTTTCGGCCAAATGATCTGCCAATGCCTGGGCTTTCATTGCCGTGCGAGTGACATAGACTATGTCAAATTCAGTGAGCAAGATTTGCCATTTTGCTAGTCTCCCAGTGGGCATCGATTTCTAGAATATGTACTTCAAAAGATCCAACCTGGTTATGAGGTAGGTAGTGTGGGCTTGAAGATAATGTCTCAGCTTTTGAGTGACCCATGTCAAAGCACAACACGTTCTCTCCAACAGAGTGTATTTAGCTTCATAACTAGTGAACTTCTTGCTCAAGTAATAGATTGACTGCTCTTTCTTTCCAGTTACAACGTGCTACCTAAGGACACAACCAAAAGAATTTTCCAATACCGTCAGATACAAGAAAAGAGGTCTCCCTGGCTCTAGTGGGACCAAGATTGGAGGATTTGACAGATATTCTTTGATCTTGTCAAAGGCTTCTTGACATTCATCTGTCCACTTGACTGCTGCATCTTTCTTCAACAACTTGAATATGGGCTCACATGTGGAAGTCAATTGCGCAATGAATCGGCTGATATAGTTTAATCTGCCCAACAGGCTCATCACGTTCTTCTTAGTTCTTGGAGGAGGCAAATCCCGGATAGACTTTATCTTTGTTGGGTCTAACGCGATACCTCTCCTACTAACTATGAAGCCTATAAGTTTCCCTGATGGAACTCCGAATATGCCTTTAGCTGGGTTCAGCTTCAGATCCTACTTGCGTAATCGTTCAAAGAACTTTCTCAAATCTCGAATGTGGTCATCCTGAGTTCGGGACTTGATGATTACGTCGTCCACATACACCTCTCTCTCCTGATGCATCATATCATGGAAAATGGTGGTCATGGCCCTCATATAGGCCGCTCCAGCATTCTTCAGTCCAAATGGCATAACCCGATAACAGTAGGTAACCCAGGGTGTAGTGAAGGCTATTTTCTCGGCGTCTTCTTCATCTATCAACACCTGGTGATATCCTGCGTAACAATCCATGAAGGACTGTATCTCATGTTTGGCGCAGTTATCAACAAGGATGTGGATGTTGGGCAAAGGGAAATTGTCTTTGGGACTTGCCCTATTCAAATCTCGGTAGTCTACACACACCCGGGTTTTCCCATCTTTCTTTGGCACTGGAATTACGTTGGCCAGCTATGTGGTATATCGGACCACTCGGATTACCCCCACTTTCAGCTGTTTTGTGATTTCTTCTTTGATCTTATCACTGATATCAGTCTTAAACTTTCTTTACTTTTGCTGAACTGGAGGACAATCGGGGTAAATTAGCAATTTACGTACCACTAGATCAACACTCAATCCTAGCGTGTCATCATATGACCAAACAAACACATCTTTAAACTCAAACAGGAGTTGGATTATTGCATCTCGAGTTTTTGTCATCTATGTGAATGCTTATTTTGGTTTCCCTGATTTCTTCGACTATTCCCAAATTAACCGGTTCAGTGTCATTTAGATTTGGCTCAGAAAACCTTTCGGGTTGACATACCGGTGATATAAGAAATGCAGTGTACAATACCCCTCTGCTAGATGCGGATCTTAAATGTCCCAACTGATGCTCAACAAGTCCAAGAACCTGTGAAGGGTTACCGGTCTTGGTGCCAATGGGTATCTACTCCGGAGGTTCCCGTTGATACCCGCATATCCCACAATCTCTTCTAGTATGGATGTAAGTTCAAAGTCTGAGAACCGAAATACATTACGGGTTGAGTCCCAGAATGATATCAGTGCCTCAATAATATCCTTTCTTAGTTTGATGTTTAATAAATCAATGAGACCACCCAAAACTTTGACCACAGTTTCTCTACTACCTTTTCCCAAATCATTCCACCACATGTGGAGCTTTAAAGGGATCTCGCTCAGGACTGAGAAGGTTTCAATGTTACTTGGATTCATCCTGCACATTTATTTAAAGGGGATTTAATGATTTATTTTGACCTGACAAAGGAAAATAGCTATTTTTGCAAAAATTCTTTATTTAGAAAATAAGGACTTGATTTTGCAAATACGGCCTTTCAGCACTTCTGGGAGGAAGATTTTAAGGTTGTGCCCGCAAACCATTTTAAAATGACTCGGGGTGGCTATTCTTGCAAAAACGGCCTTCTGGCGCCCTTTTGGGGACATTCGGCTTATTTTAAATAAGAATGCCATCACCCGACTTATTTATGACAAGAATTAAAATTTTGACGTTTTGTGGCTATTTTTGCAAAAGGGAGGTTGGACCCGATGAGGGTTGCCTACGTATCTCACATCCGGTAAGAATCAAACCAGCGTAGTTCGGGCATATTTTCCAAAAAATCAAATATATTTTGAACAACAATTTTTCTTATTTTTCCAAATATTTTCCTTTTTTCATTTTTCAAAATTCCGGCAACATTTCGGTACTATTTGGGCATTGGGTTTTTCAAGACAAATGGTCACCCTCACTTAGTCCTAACACTGCTATTTTCACTCATTATAGACAAGCCAGTCAATATGCAAAGCCGAGCAAATAAATGCGCAAGTAGCACGTAAGATGCATTAGGATGGTCATTTCATTTCAGGTCACACGTCCTAGACGGATCCAACCCCTGTGTTGAGTCCCCTAAGTCAAATGCACATGATGCAAACAAACGTTCCTATGAGGTTTTGTTCTTCTAGGTTTATTGGTCTAGACCTGGCTTACCCGAGTGGACAACTCGAGCCGAGGGGGAGGCAGCGTACCGGGGATACAGAAGCTTCGCCGGCTTAGCAACTTATCCAAACCTCGTTCTAAATTGGGAAAAAGACTCTAAACAGAAGAGAAGCTACACGAAGTGCACCCTTCTCCATGATGTAGAAGACTCAGAAAAAGGAAGGGATTCGCGACAGTTTATATATACAATTCACAAAATATCAAAGCGGTAAAACATTTAGCATATATAGCATGGAACATGTAGAAAAATCAGATAACGCCAAATATAACAATTATATTAAGCTCGAACTCTTGAACCCTGAATCAAAGTTATGGGTTCGTGTCCCCAGCAGAGTCGCCAGAGCTGTCACACCTCCTTTTTTCACACACAACCCCGAAAGGTAGTGCATAAGGGACTTTTTTCACTTTAAGTGACATTATTCAAAATGGGATTATTTATTTGATTTAGAGTCGCCACTTGGGATAGGATTGGCTTTTGGTGTCCCAAGTCACCGGTTTAGCTTGATCCCAAATCGAGGAAAATTTCGACTTCCCAGTTGGAGTCTGCGAACCAGAAATTCTAAATAAAGAATTCTGTTGACCCGAGGGAAGGTGTTAGGCACCCCTGGATCCCGTGGTTATAGCACGGTCGCTTAAATTATCATAAATGGCTAAAAATCTGATTTTTATACATGTCATCCTAGAGCACAATTTTAAAATTATTTACCACTTTTAATTAAATTCTTTAAGAAGGTAAACGTCGTTTAAAACGTATTTTTGGATCACATCACATAAAATGCACCCGGATCCTCGACACATTTTTATTCAACATTTTGGGATTTGGATTTGGGTTGCATGAAATGTACACCCGTATTTAGGAAGGTAAAATTATTAAAGAGTGCGCCTAAAGCGACTAACGTGTTATAAACTTCGCGGGAGGCCATGAACATTCGCTAAACGGCACGTCCCGAATTCTAAGCACTTTAATATAAACAATTAAAGATGGGCCATGCAATTTATGTATTTTATTTGGCGCGGCTCACCTCATTTTATTATTTAAAGGCCAACCTAAAGCAAACTATGGTTTTCTATTGAATTTGTCTCTAAAGGGCCCTAATTATTTAATATTATAAAATTGGGGCCTCAAGTTGAAGTCCGGATTCAAAAAAAAAGGGAAGAACCTCTTAATTTGAACTCGCTACCTAACTCGAATGGCTCAAACTCGGTATTATTTCAAATGGGCTTCGAAATCAATTCCAAAACTCGATACCTGTTCACTGGGGCTAAGTTGAAAAATAAAATGGACTTAAAGAGTGTAGATTGAGAACCTCGTACTAATTGTATGATTAGGCCTGTGGTGAAGGGACCAGGCCCTGGGCACGTTAGTGCATGAATCTCCGCTATGAAGCTGAAACTCATTTCAGACTTATAGCTCAAATTAACTGAGCAAGCAAACTCAACTCAATAAGCATTTTAAATTTCAGGTTCATTATAGCTATACTAACATTTGACCAAGACGTGAAATAATAAGCATGAAATATGGAAACTTGATTTCAGATTCGATGTATAGCCTATACAGCCTTTAATCACAATTCCAATTGACAATATAGTTTAACACTCATATTACTTATGTATTTTTCCCTGATTTCTATATTATAGCCATAGATGATTGTTTTTGAGAACTGAAGCGAATCAATTTACCACTTCAATACTTGCAACGATTAAATGAATCAAAAGTTCATCAAAAGCATGCAAAACAACTCACAACCTGATCTTACACTTATAAACATACAGTCCAAGTCAAATTCAATTTTTTAACCAGTAAATTGACAAATGAAAATCATTTCCTACTACTGCCTACATTTGTTAAATACTCACACCTATTCAAATGTTCAATTATTAACTACACATAAGGACCTAGAATCAATTTCTACATTTACGTTGTTGTTAATGTCAAACTAATCACCAAACAAAACTACACTAGGCTAATGAATATTAGCAGTCCAATACAAATCGACAGTCCAAAACAATCCAAATTAATTTAGAAGCAGTCCTAATTACACAATCCATAGTCTATTGTTCAAGTAATACAAGCCAAATAAACTAATGCTAGATGACTACACATCAACTAGCATCTATTTAATTATAACTACAGGAGGATCCAAACGAGCACAGATCTGAGGAATACTTTTCATTTCGCTCCAATTCAAAGCTACATCAATGTGAATTCAAAGTGTGTACCTAGAATTACAATGAAATAGAGGCGAAGAAGATAGTCAGCAATAGTAGGAAGTAGTTAACCAACAACAATAGAAATCAGAGGCTTGGGATAATATCACGAACTCAAAAAGCAATGCAACCACCCAAGACCAATTTCAACCCATGAACCAACCAAAAATAGCTCAAATACACCCAAAATGACTCTAATTGGAACCCAGGAACTTTCTGAAACTTCAGTGACTAAAGTTGAGTTACGAGATGAGAATCAATGATTAAAACTCAAAATCAGCCTAGGGATTTCAATATGACAGTGTTTTTTGGAGTTTTCTACTGGCTTTTCCTCTTTTTTTTTTTTTTGAAGAAGCTAAGATCTAAATTGAAGTTTTTGAACTTTAAGAGTTCAGATTTTGACCTTCTTTGGATTTGAAATTCAAATTTGGGTGCTAGAACTTGTAGAAAATATTTTGGGGGGAATTTTAGAGGCTGGAAATTTTTTTGGGAAATTTTTAGGTGTTGAAACTTGTGAAAGAAGGCAGGGATAATGCCTTTTATAGGCAGAAAATCAAGGGGAAACTTCTAGATTTCATTACCCATTTTTCCCCTCTTTTTTTATTTTTAGTTTTTATACATTAGTCCTTAAACTTTTGGCTTGTTGCCCAAATTACTGCACTAAAACTACTGAATTTCTAATTAGATTTTCCTCTAGAAGGTTCTAGGGAATTCTATTCAGGTACCACAAGATTCTTTCTTTTTAAAATACCTATGCTGACCTTGATTCAAACTGAATTTACTATCCTATACTAAGCTAACCCAGACCCTTCTTAAACTTGGTCAAATAACCATGGTTAACCCACCAAGAGGCTGGGAACCTTCAGCTATAACCAAACAACTGAACCAAGCCTAATAATGACTTGAAACCAAACACTGAACTAAAGGATTATTGATAACAATTACTGATTAAACTGAACTAACCTAAACTAAACTAATTAACACTAACTAATAACAAAAATAAGGGATTACTAGTTAATTCAAACACTGAAACACAAATTAAAATTCAAACAGACCCCAAATAGGATCAACTAAAGAATTAAAGACTATAAAAACAGATTCAAAACAAAAAAATTAAACTAATATCTAAAATTAACAACACAGGATTAAACAGAACGAAACAAAATTAAACTAAAAAAATAAAAACAATTACAAGAAAAGAATGAAAACAAATACTGAACCCAAAAATCAAAAACAGAAATAATCGAAAGACTTACTAAATTTGGGATTTGAACTAGCTTGAACATGATTTTGGTTCTCAAATAATGTTATGTGTTTGTTCTTGTCAAGAACAAACACATAACACAATTTTAGAGCAAATCGAACACTGGCTGACCTTAAAAAATTCAAACTCTTGATAGCAGACCTTAGTTTTAGGATTTGAAATTTTCAATTGGATTTGGGAAAAATAGCTTGGGGATTCAGGTAAAGGAGAGGGAGGGGAGTATGGGGTATGAGTTTGGTAGGGTTTGGGTGGCGGCGCCTAGGGTTTGATATATTTGAGGGTTTCGGTTAAGATTCGAACAATTTCAAGCATGGATATGGAAAGAGGAGGGTGGGAAGAGTCTGTGGTGAAAATTTGGCAAGGTTTGGAGAAAGTAGGGTTTTTGGCCAGAATTTAAATCTGAAATTAGAGACGATGGGTTGATATTTGAGGGAAAATAAGGTTAGAATCGGCATGGGGAGGTTAAGGAAGTCCAGGGGTGTAAATTTGGGCAGGTTTGGAAGATCGCCGCCGGCGGAGACGATTTTCGACCAGTGGCGGGCGGCGGAGGACAGCGGAGGACGACGGTGAGGCGGAGGTGATACGCCGGCGTTTACAGGGAGGAAATGAGATACAGTTGAGGGATAGGGGGGCTTATCCGACATATATATATCATATGATCATTAGTTCTGAGCCGTTGGATCTAGTATCCTCGATGGCTCAGATCTATCCTCACCATATGACGTCGTTTTTGGTACAAAGGGGTGGACCGGGTGGCTTTGGGTTTGGGCTGGACTGATGGGTTGAGGGGTTTTGGGTTTGATTTCACCCGGATTCGGCCCAAAAATGAAGACCCATTATCTTCTTTTAATTCCTTTTCTTTTGATTTTTTGTTTATTTATTATTTTCTGAATTTTGTTAAATAAAAAGATAAAAGACCCAAAGCAACTCTACAATTGTATTAATTAATTTCTAAGTTAACCAATTCCTAAAAAAAACTAAAACAAAAATAAAAAATGCAAAAGACACTTTTTTGGTATTGCTTTATTTTTTGCAATATCAATTTACTAATAAAAATGCTAGAATTGGATCCTAAATGCTATTATGCTATTTTGTAATTTTTCTTTCATTTTATAACAACTACAAGAATGCACATAAAATGCAAACAAAATACAAAATCATGCAATTAACTCCTAAAAATTCAATTACTAAAAGAAAAATTCTAATTTTAATGAATCCTATAGGAGTAATTTAAGCACGAAAAAAATCACGTGCTCACAATGACGCGGACATTTATCACATTTTTCAAAAATGCCTTTGCGTCCTGCTCAATTCGGGACCAATAATAACCCGCCCTTATCAATTTGAGAACCAACGAGTCTGCACCGAAATGGTTCCCCCACACTCTTTTGTGAACTTTCCTCTTCACGTAGTCAGCCTCTGATAACCCTAAGCATCGAGCCAATGGTCCTTGGAACAATCTCTTGTATAAATGACTTTTAATAAGACTATAACAAGCTACCTTAGTCCATAGAGCCCTGGATGCTTTTGGGTCTTCAGGTAATTTTCTATGCCTTAGATATTTTATAAACTCATTTCTCCAATCCCAAATTAGGTTGGTTAAGTTAACATCAAAATAGTCGTCCATATTCAAAATTGAATGAAATAATTGAAATCGTACCAGAGTCAGATCCTTTCATTCCCGTGGATGACCCCAAATTGGCCATTGCATCTGCCTCCATATTTTCCTCCTTCGGAATATAGATGATTGACCATTTCATAAACTGGGAAAGTAATGATTTAACCTCATTCAAGCATTGTTGCAATGTGTTCCTCCTTGGTGTCGAAAATTGTGTATGCTTGGTTCACTACCAGCTGGGAGTCATACTATATTTTGATAACCTCAGAGCCTAATCCCCAAGCTAGTTTAAGTCCTGCAACCAAAGCCTCGTACTCAGCTTTATTGTTAGTTAATGGCATAGTTCTAATGGCTTGTCTCATGGTTTCTCCCGAGGGAATGATTAATACCATCCCCGAGATCAGACCCTTTTACGTTGGAAGCTCCGTCTGTAAATAATGTCCAAATACATGATACCGTGCCCAATACCATAAATGTTTTCTTAGCAGCTAACGACATCAAAACCGGACTAAAGTCAGTCATAAAGTCGGCCAAAACTTGTGAAGTGATCGCGATCCTGGGTTTTTATTCAATGTCGAACTCACTAACTTTGACTGCCTATTTAGCCAATCAACCCATTAGTTCAGGTTTATGAAGGACATTCCTCAAATAGAAGGTTGTCAGAATGGCTATGGGATGATATTGAAAATAAGGACAAAGCTTTTGAGAGTCGACTTTGAGATCTAGGGCTAATATTTCAATGTGTGGATATCGTGTCTCTGCTCCTGATAAAAATTTACTAACAAATACATAGGAAATTGCATATCTTCTTCTTTTCGGACCAGAATAACACTTACCGCTACCTCTGGACCACCAAATAAATTAATATTTTTTCTCCTCTCTTTGGTTTTGATAACAAATGAGGGTTAAACAAATACATTTTTAGGTCTTTCGTGCCTACTGGCAATTCGGAGTCCACATGAAATCGTTCTTCTTCTTCAAAATCGAGTAGAAATGATCGCATTTCTCTTAGGACCTCAAGATAAACCTGCTTAGGTTAGCCAACCCCTACTGGACAACCTTTATACTTCCTTTACACTTGCTAGTTGATCCGGAATATCTTTGATAGATGTTATCTTATCGGGGTTTACTTTGATTCCTTTTTGAGAGACCAAAAATCCCAAGAACTTACCAGAACCAACTCTGAAAGCACATTTCTTTGGGTAGAGCTTCATCTTATATTTTCTCAGAATGTCAAATATTTTTTGGAGATAATTTAAATGATCCCCTGAATTAAGAGACTTAACCAACATGTCGTCAATATAAACTTTCATTGTCTTTCTAGTTTGTTATTCAAACATTTTATTAACGAGCCTCTAGTAAGTGACTCCTGCATTCTTAAACCCGAAAGGCATGACATTATAGCAATATGAGCCAAAATTTGTGATACATGAGGTTTTGTCTTGATCTTATGGATGCATCCTAATTTGATTATACCCGGAATATGCATCGAAAAAACTCATTAGCTCATGCCCTGCCGTAGTATTAATCATTTGATCAATGTTTGGCAATGAGAAAGAGTACTCAGGGCATGCCTTATTCAAATCTTTATAATCTACACACATTCTAAATTTATTATTCTTTTTAGGTACTACAACGTTAGCTATCCAATTGGATAATACCTCTCGAATTGAACCTATTTTTAGTAACTGTGTTATCTCCTCCTTAAGAAACTTATTTCTGATATCTGCTATTGGTCGTTTATTTTGCCTTACCAAAGTTAGGATCCAAACTCAGGTTGTGGGAAACCACCTCCAATAGAATACCTGTCATATCTGGATGCAGCCATGCAAATGATCGACGCTAGCTTTTAGAAAATTAATAATTTTTAACCTGAGTTCGGGACTCAACCCCGTTCCTAAATGGAATTTTCTTACCAAAAACTCCATGAACAAGGCCACTTGTTCAAGATCCTCAGCGGTTGATTTGGTTGCATACGTATCCTCCGGTAACTGAAAAGACATTGGTAACTAATAAAGTTCGGATGACTCTTCTTCTTCATTATCTTTAATCAAGGTGGAAAAAGACACCGACTCTGTAATTGCCGTTTGATTGCTTCTTTGCCTTTGATACTGAACAAGGTAATTGCGTTCATCTATCTTGCAGCTGGTTTACTTCTTCTGATCTACTTTACTCCCTTCGGTGTGTGAAATTTCAGTAATTGATGATAAGTTGAAGGTACATCCTTCATTTCATATATCCGTGGCATTCCAAGGATCACATTATATCCCATGTCATCATCTACTACTTCAAACAGGGTGGACTTCGTTATGCCTTCGGCATGTGTTGGCAGTAAGATCTCTCCCCAGGTTGTTACACTCGTTAAGTTGAACCCGGCCAGAAGCTTTGTTGCCGGAACTATTTTTCTGGTTAACTTCTCTTGCTCCAAAACTTTCCATTATTACGATGTTGGCAGAACTTCCTAGATCAACCAACACACGTTTAATTTTAAATCTAAAATATTAAGAGATAGTATCTGAGCATCGTTGTTTGGTAGAATAAGTCCATCATCATCTTCTTCCGTAAAGGTTATATCATATTTCGAAACTTCATAAGATCTCTTGCCATGTGTTATTGATATCGTCGTCTTCTTTGCTGCTGAAAATGTCACTCCATTTACTTTGTCGCCATAAAAAATCATGTTAATCATCATGCCAGGTGACCCAACAGCCGATTTTGATAGTTTTGCAATATCTCGCTGTTGCGGCCAAATGCACACCTAAGCGCACGCGGTCGTCAAGTAATAAAGTGACTAAAAGTTGGATACTGATCCCACGAGGACTTGTGATTAACTATTAATTAGACTATCCAAATTATCTATACAAGAATTAAATTTAGAAATATTTGGTTCTAAACTAATTAAATAAATAAAAACAAATAATAAACTTTGAAAATAGAAAGAGCAGATTTTTATGATATCAATGTAATGAAAACGATCTAGGGTTATGGGCTATCTAACATTCCTATTGTATTCTTCAATTGAATTGACTAACTAATTTGTCTAGTTTATTGGTTGACAGGGTTAATATTGCTCATAAGAATCTATCGAGTTCTTACTCACTTATTCAAGCTAACCTAATGCCTATATGTCTATGGAGTTAGAATCAACAAGAACGCATTTATAATTCCTGTAAATCAACCAAGCAAGGCAATTAGGTATATGTCTATCCTAACCGCGAATTCGTTCCCCGAGGCCCATGTTCAAGAACTTGCTCTACTCAATCCTATATGCAATCTAGAATTCCCACTTTCGAGTTCAGCTCTAGATTCGTAGATAGTATTCAATTGGTGATCAAACAATCAAATAATTAAGTGCAGGATTGAATAAATAAACCAATATGATAAACTAAGAAATCAAAATCAATATTCGAATAACAATAGTCATGAAAGAACCACAACCCTAGAACGTAAAGTTTAGCTCCACATAAACATTGTAGCAAAACAACAAATCATACAAAGAAACATAAAAAGACTAAGTTGGTGGAAGAAAAGATGAAACCCGGCCTCCACGGCGGCTCTGTGCTCTTCCTTGGTCAAAACTTTTTCTCAAAAACGTTCTCCTATGTATATATACCAAGTAGGGTTGGTCCTAAATAATTATACCTTCTCCAAGGTGAAAAAGGACACTTTCCTGGGCTTAACTAGCGCGGCCGCGCACCTGGGCACGCATCTGGGCGCGCTAGTTGACAAGTGTTCTGTTTCTGGGCGCACTAAAACTAGTGTGACCGCGCTATTGCGAATTGTTCATCCTGTTCCGTTCCGAATTTGGGAAAATGTAAAACATGAAAGTTGTATCCCTTTGAGTTAGCTTTCCAACCATATATTGTGGAGCCAAAATGAAGTTCTGATAGAAAACTTATATCTATTTTACTAGACAGTGCGCAATCTGCCTACTAGAGTCTTCGTTCGCTCTAACCATCATCCATTGACCCTCAACACGATCCCGGCTTAATTCCTTGAACTTTTACTCAAAATTTAAAGCTCCAAATTACTTAAATTCATTCCATAACATGTACATATCTCGGAATCACTCCGACAAGGCATAAAACACACCATTAGTGCAAAATACTAGCGATTAAAGCTCAAACTCAATTAAAGTGTTGTAAATTAGAGTGTAATAAACGACTAAAATACGTAATTATAGCCTATCATCAACACTCCACACTTAAATGTTGCTCGTCCTCGAGTCAACCAAAAATTTACTCTATCTATGAGCACTTAACATATTCAAAGCACACTACACCAATGATTATGGTTGATAGCAACAATTAAACTCTAGCATATGCAATCATCATACACTTCCCTTTACTTATGTCATTCTTCAAAAATATTCAAATAAAGACAATATGCTCACAACAATCCTAGCCTCAAAAATTGACTCAATGTCACAATGCACTCATGGCTTGAATACCCAACGTCGTAGAGAAGTCTAATAACGTTACCTATCTCTCATGAAGCCATGTGCCCTCACAACAAGAACAAGAGAATACGTTGAACCCAAAAAATCAAATCTCATGATCAAATATAGTTTAAAGACTCATATATATATATTAAAGAACTCTCTCACTCTCACAAAAAAAAAGTCACATGCATGCACTTGGTAACATAGGCTTGCCCTTAATGTAAATCTCTATTAATGTAAACTCACTTGATCTAAAATCAATTAGGACTTTTTTATGGTTATAATGTGGGCTAAGGAACGGGTAGGATATATTTAGGTATAGTGGTTCACCCTCCTAAGCACTTTAACACATCACATAATCGCTTTGAGCGCAAATTCTTCAATCCCAACTTCAATTTCACAACTAATATCACACCAAAATGCTCCCTTATTCTTTAAGCACTACATTAATTCATACCCACTAGCAGAAACAAGACAACAATGTATTCATCTCTAATTTTTTTTTTTTCAGATTATTCTTTTTTTTTTTGCTAGTGGTGTATTATTTAAAAAAATAAGTGCACCCTTCTTTCTTTCATTGGTTCCACTCAAAAGTCACCCCACTCTTAGTTCCTTCTTGCTTCTTTTAGCGCTCATCTCACGATTAAAGTGCTTTAAGAGGAAAAGAGATCAAAACAATGCCAATTAAAAACAAAAAGGTTGTAGGCTTGTAATGTGGGTGCCAAATAAAAGTCTATAGGCTCAAAAGGGTTAACTAGGAATAAATTTTATTTGTGGTAAGAAATTAAGATCAAAAAGATTAAAGAAAGCCTAAAATCACTTTTCAAACCGAACATCGCCTAAAATTTCGCTTCAATTCACATACCGGGCAAGTTCTAAACGCAAGTACACAATATGGACTACACAAAAACCTCACCACACATGGCACATGACTCACTAAGGACGATCCCATTCCGACTCTCAACAATTGAAAGTATTCACGGAGCCACGAGATATTAAGCATGAAGCACAAAGTGAACATAAGTCAAGAAAATGAGACATAGGCATCACAAGACATGCTATCCAACTAAGCAAGGCATCATCAATAATTTTAAATCATAGGGAAGATACTACACATGCCAAAGCCTAAATATACTACTATCAAACAAGTCAAGGGTGCCTAGGTTTATCATTCTTCCTCTTTTTATTCCCTAAATTCTAATCTACTCTAAAATATAAAAAATACTACTACCCGGTTCAAACTACATCCCATGGAAAAGAATCGAGGCACAAAGAAAAATCACGGGGGATTATTACTACCTAAAGAAAGCTAAAAGACATATTTTTGTATTTTTTTGTTTAGACTTTAATCCCTCGAGAAAGTTGTCCACAAAATCCATCGTTGGGAAAAGTCCAAAGTTTTCACATTTTTTTTTTATTTTTTAAAAAAGAAATTACTACACTAAGAACAAGTACTATAACTAAGCTAACATAGCATAGAAAATCACCCAGACAATCTCCTCACCCCACACTTAAAATTGTGCAATGTCCTCAATGCACACTAAAAATAACAAGAGGGTAAAAGAGACTCTCTGATAGGCCAAAGGCCGAAGAATTAGCAGCTCACGGGATACTCAGACTTCTCCCACGTATGATCCCTTGTGCGGGTACCTCACACTCAGTTTCAAACACATGCTCGCTTTTGCACATGCCTATTGGCTTTGACTCCATGCTCCTACTCCTACAAAACACAAAAATAATACTACAACATAATAAAAATAAATTAAATAAACAAAAATAAAAGAAAGCAGTAAAGCTGGGTTTCCTCCCAACAAGCGCCTAATTTAACGTCGCGGCACGACGTGAACCGCTTTTTCCTCCACCTCGAACTTATGAATTGTACCCCTAACATGGCATCCAGTCTGCGGCTATGCTCCAGTGGTGGGGCTACAATGATAACCAGGCCAAGTAATAATTTTTTCACTCTGCACTTCTTGGCCTTTAGATGAGGAATGTAATTTTTGCTTTTTGGCACAACAAATTCAAGAATATAGGCGCTCTCATCCTCACTCTAAAAATCAGATTGTTATAAACCAAAAATATTTACAAAAAGATAAAAATTAACAAAACTTGTAAAGATAAAATTAAAAATCTAATCTAGAAAAATAGCTAATTTCTAAGTCCCCGGCAACGGCGCCAAAAACTTGTTGCGGCCAAACGCACACGTAAGCGCACGCGGTCGTCAAGTAATAAAGTGACTAAAAGTCGGATGTCGATCCCACGAGGACTTGTGATTAACTATTAACTAAATTAGACTATCCTAATTATCTATACAAGAATTAAATCTAGAAATATTTGGTTCTAAACTAATTAAATAAATAAAAGCAAATAATCAACTTNNATTGACTAACTAATTTGTCTAGTTCATTGGTTGACAGGGTTAATATTGCTCATAAGAATCTGTCGAGTTCTTACTCGCCTATTCAAGCTAACCTAATGCCTATATGTCTATGTTGTTAGAATCAACAAGAACACATTTATAATTCCTGTAAATCAACCAAGCAAGACAATTAGGTATATGTCTATCCTAACCGCGAATTTGTTCCCCGAGGCCCAGGTTCAAGAACTTGCTCTACTCAATCCTATATGCAATCTAGGATTCCCACTTTCGAGTTCAACTCTAGATTCATAGATAGTATTCGATTGGTGATCAAGCAACTAAATAATTAAGTGCAGGATTAAATAAATAAACCAATATGATAAACTAAGAAATCAAAATCAATATTTGAATAACAATAGTCATGGAAGAACCACAACCCTAGAACGTAAAGTTTAGCTCCACATAAACATGGTAGCAAAACAACAAATCTTAAAAAGAAACATAAAAAGTCTAAGTTGGTGGAAGAAAAGATGAAACCCGGCCTCCACGGCGGCTCTGTGCTCTTCCTTGGTCAAACATTTCTCTCAAAAACGTTCTCCTATGTATATATACCGAGTAGGGTTGGTTCCAAACAATTATACCTTCTCCAAGGTGAAAAAGGACACTTTTCCCAGGCTTAACTAGCGCGGCCGCGCACCTGGGCGCGCATCTGGGCGCGCTAGTTGACAAGTGTTCTGTTTCTGGGGGCGCTAAAACTAGCATAGCTGTGCTATTGCGAATTTTTCACCCTGTTACTTTCCTAATTTGGAAAAACGTAAAATATAAAAGTTGTATCCCTTTGAGTTAGCTTTCCAACCATATATTGTGGAGCCAAAATGGATTTTTGAGCAAAAAGTTATGTGTATTTTATTAGACAGTGCGCAATCTGCCTACTGGAGTCTTCGTTCGCTCTAACCATCATCTGTTGACCCCCAAACATGATCCCGGCTTAATTCCTTGAACTTTTAATCAAACTTTAAAGCTCAAAATCACTTGAATCTATTCCATAACATGTACATAGCTCATAATCACTCCTACAAGACATAAAACACACCATTAGTGCAAAATACTAGCGATTAAAGCTCCAACTCAATTAAAGTGTAAATTAGAGTGTAATAAGAGACTAAAATACATAATTATAGCCTATCATCACTCTCCTTTTCCCATAGTTATTCTTGGCCGGTCACTTAAAAATTCTCTGAGGTAGCCATTCTTCAACAATGTTGCTACCTTTTCACGAAGGTGTCGGTAGTGCACAGTTTTGTGACCATATGTTCCATGGAACTCACACCATATATTAGGATCCCTTTGGCTAGGATCTGATCGAATTGGTTTAGGGAACCTAGCCTCCTTTATGTTCCTCATAACCGACACTAGTTCTACCAGGCTAATGTTAAAGTTGTAGTTGGATAATCGAGGATATGTTGAATCTCGGGACATCGATGCTTCTTTTTCTTGAAAAGTTCTGCTACCTCGACCACGATCCGTTCTTCTATCAGAATAAACCTATATGATAATTGAAAACCTTTATTTCCTCGCTCATCGGCCTTTCGTAAAGCTAAAAATGACCTCTAGAAAATCTCTGAGCTGCATGAACATCAGCTTTAAACCTTTCCTAATTTCGATCTCAATTTCGTCCTTTGGAAAACACTGAGGAACCTAGTTGATCATCTTCTATTCTGATCATTGACTCGTAGCCATTTTGGACATCTACCCACATGGTTGCTTGAAATTCTAAAAAGCTTTCCTTCAGTTTCATAGAGTAATCGAAGCTCAACTGGTTGAGCCCTTTGTAGAAATGCTTCCACTTCCCACTCATTCGATACTGCCAGCAACAACATCCTTTATTTCTTAATTCGAATTACGATCTCTCATAGTAGTTCAGATTTGCCTTGGACTATTCTGAATATATCTATCTTTCTTGCTCTAGCATGAGCTTTAATAAAAGAATCTGCAAGAGTTTTAAAAGAATCAACGGAATGCGGATAAAAGAGAATACCAAGTTAAAACCCTTCGTCAGGGTTTCACAAATTTCTTTTACAAGACCGATTCGATCTCGTGCTGGACCAAAATTATTTCCCTTTACAGCCGTAGTGTAGGTCGTGATATGTTGCTATGGATCCGAAGTCCCGTCATACTTTCGAATATCCGGAATCTTAAACCTTTTCGGAATCAATTTCGGGGTTGCACATGGCTTGAACGGCAACTGCTTATACTTCTTGGAATCTGGTCCCTTTAACACTGGTGGCGCTTCCAAGATCTGATCCATCCAAGCATGGAATTTTTTTAGCATTTTGGTACATAGACACATTTATTTCCCTTATAAATCTCATGATCTCATTTTGAAAGGGTCGTTTGCATTGTTGTCATTCCCAGATCAACTATCGGTACCTCGTACCTCGTTAAAATCGAATTCATCCCTTGTAGCATTACCGGATCTTTGAACTATTTTATTTGCAGGATACTAGGACGTACCCAAGCTCCTCCATTATAATTATTGGAAGCAATCGATAGTGCATGCTTCAATTCTATCATCACTTGGTCTTGTCTTGAGAGGTGATCCATAATTGGCCTTTGTTGCTCTCTCAAAATCTTGATGGGTGCAAGAACGTTTTCATCATTCGCACTATCAGGAGTTGGAATCCTCACATGCCGATGATTTTGGCCTTTGCGAACCAGAGTTTTTTCATCTCTTTTATTGCGAGTTTCGCTAGTTGAATCATCACGTTGGAACACATCCTCACGTTCTTTCTGTGCTCCAACATTATAGGAATTATTGACGTCGTTAGCTCCCATATCTGATTTTTCTTTTGCTAAGAGAGGAAGAAAAATTAGTTAATAACAAATGAATGGATCAAAGCAATTACACAATTACCATGCCCCACGGTGGGCGTCAAACTATTTACTCGTAAAACAATACAGTTAAATTTGTAACATGGTTTATAGACACGTGTATTAATTTGACCCAAAAATATTAAATAAATAAGAACATAAATAAGATTATAAAATAAAATTTAAGGAAATACGAGCTTGACTATAAATTCAGCTTCTCCGGTGGCAGAAACAAGAACAATATTAAGAACAAAGTATAAGAGCAGTCTTATAGAATGCGAGCTGATTTTTGCTTCTGTATACATAATGTATTCGTGTCCTGCAATGGATACTAATTCTCTTATTTATAGCTCTATTTAGGGTGACAAGATCCCCAAATCAGGCTCCTCTTGAATGAGAATAAAATCGTCATTGATGGTTGTGTAACGGTTGATCATAAAATAGAGATTCCTTGTAACGGCTGCTCATTGATTGCTGTCTTTTCCAACCGACGTCTTGCTTTCAAATATTTATCTTTAGATTCGATGCCTTCGGGATTCGCTCAGCACTGGTCATATGTTTGTCCAGTGCTAGCTATTTGTTAACTCACATCTTACATGTCTTTCGTTGCACGTGTCTTCTCGGTATCGTCCAATTATCGCTAACCAATTTTACCCCATACACATATAGTAAATAAGGCTTATGTTATGTAACAAATAATAATAATAATAATAATAATAATAATAATAATAATAATAATAATAATAATAATAATAATAATAATAATAATAATAGTGATAACTACGTCACAGTACAAATGAACAGAGCAAGAGACTCCAAGAAAGCAAACTATACCTTAGATACGAAAGTTTCCCTAAGAAAGGGGCTGGATTCAACAACCCATAAGGGACGGCTTTCCAAGCTACACAAACAGTTAATTTATTTATAGTCGCAAAAGTTTTCCTACAAAAGGGGCTGGCTTCAACAA